>JSUI01006359.1:0-45507 GCA_000833645.1 Huntiella omanensis
CGGAGAACGTCCCGCCAACTCACTAACACTGGAAGTCCGACTCGCCAGCTCACGACTGATATTCTCAATGCGCATAGCATTTCGGAAAGCCAAGGGCGTGCAGTACCGGGCACAGAGAGACTTGGCACTAGTAGTTGACGAGCTTTCAAAGGACGGCTTCTGGAATGAGTTGCCGGGCTCCGCTTGTACCTTGTTAAGGAAGGTTTCTAGTTGTTTGTAGACACGGCCGATTTCCTTCTTGGATACGTTGGTGAGATTGAAGACTTCGCGGAAGGTGCGGGGGACAGCAGCCTGGCGACAAGCGATGAAAATGCAGCCTGCGATGACCACCTCTTGGGGCTTCCCCTTCATGATTTTACGGTCGTCGACCAGCTTGTAGATGTGTTTGGCGGCGTCGGAGACGTTTTTGCCCGTGTTGATGGCGTCGCAGAGCGTGCCGATTTCTTTGTACGCGGCGAGAAGGTTCTTGGTGGATTTATCTTGGGCGGTGGTATTATTCTGCATGCGCGAGAGTTGGCGGGCTCCGCGGGTTTCGCCCATGGCGATGGTAGTTTCGAGCTGCGAGCCGTTGAGAAGGGGGTTGGCGGCGTCTCCGACACGTGAGGGGTCGTCGGAGCCTTGGTCGTCGTTGGCGAAGGTGCGCCATTCGGAGCGCGTGTCGATGATTTTCTCGCCTACTACGAGCCCGCAGCTGGCGCATACCATGTCGCCCGAGGAAAACTCTTCTACTAGGTTGGGAGGGTACTCTTGGCAGTCGGGACACATTACTTGGTTGGAGAGATCTTGTTGGTAGGGACCGGAGGCGGCGTCGGCGGGAGGGGCGAGGACCTCCGGGGGTGGGTTGCCCGGGGAGGAAACAGGGGAGGCGGACATGTTTACGGTTGAAAAGAGGTTTGTAGGTGTCGTTTTTATCGTGGAAAAGGTTGCGCTGATGATTGATGATATCAACAACAGAATAATTGAGAGGAAAAAGTAAAAAAAGGCATTCATACAAGTCGAACATTCTACGCCTTTGTTAAATGGACAGTCGCGTATGGTAGGGTTTATCAGGGTTAGTAATTGGGATTGTAGTATTACCAAGATGGGGAGGGGAATAAGTAAGCTGCTATGTATTTTATGGGTGAACTAGGCAATTAGGCAGATGGTTGTTTTTGCATGCCTTGGTATAGGCCGGTGTAGTATCCAGCGTAATACCAGCCCATGAGTGCCTTTTTGAGAGTTTCATCTTGGATGTTTGCCAGCGGGCTTGCATCATGAGGGATCTGCTGTGCAGTGTGTTCGGTGTCGGCGGGGATATTCGCCACCGACTCCGTCACTGGCTCTTCAAATACCGGCTCATACTGCTCATCATTATCAGCACCCTCAGGCGCATATTCCCCCTCTTCAACTTCTCCATCCTCTGCTATATCCCCCGCTACAGTTAACCCCGCAGCAACAAGTTCCCTTTCCAAATCAGCTTCCGTCGTAACTCGCGACGCGATACTGTGATATTTCTAAGATGATAGTTAGACTAGGGTTTAATAGGGTTGATAGAAGATAGAAGAAATACATACTTTGTATTCGAGGAGGGCGGAGTTCCAGGATTCGATTAGGGAGGTGTCGTCCCAGACGTCGTTTGCGGAGAGATCGATTGCGATGGACATGATTTGTGAGAAGTGGTGATGGTGGGGAGTTTGTAGAGTGTAGAGGGTTGTCGCGTTGATGAAGATGGGTTAGATTGGTGAAGGTCGGGTATTCTTCGGGTGAACCAGCCTTCTTTATTCTAGGAAGTGAATGGGTGATGATGGGGACGGTGCGTGGGACATGCATTATGTGTGGAATATACGCTTATATATCTGGCGCGTCTGAACNAGTTAACCCCGCAGCAACAAGTTCCCTTTCCAAATCAGCTTCCGTCGTAACTCGCGACGCGATACTGTGATATTTCTAAGATGATAGTTAGACTAGGGTTTAGTAGGGTTTATGGAAGATAGAAGAAATACATACTTTGTATTCGAGAAGGGCGGAGTTCCAGGATTCGATTAGGGAGGTGTCGTCCCAGACGTCGTTTGCGGAGAGATCAATTGCGATGGACATGATTTGTGAGAAGTGGTGATGGTGGGGAGTTTGTAGAGTGTAGAGGGTTGTCGCGTTGATGAAGATGGGTTAGATTGGTGAAGGTCGGGTATTCTTCGGGTGAACCAGCCTTCTTTATTCTAGGAAGTGAATGGGTGATGATGGGGACGGTGCGTGGGACATGCATTATGTGTGGAATATACGCTTATATATCTGGCGCGTCTGAACCGGGTGTTATACCTGAAGTTCTGGGACAGTTACTTTGTCGACGGGGACCAGATTATTTCGGATCTGAGAATATCAAGAATATCGAGCTTGCCTCGTCGGTTCTATCGCTTCGTGGGGATGTTGTTACGCAGCAGCCTTTTCTTGAGAAACGTGATGGCCTTATTAGAACGGGCTTTTGCTGGAATGGGGAGGCGTGGAAAGTTGGTGGAGAGGTTCTTAGGGAGGTGAACGATGGGGAAGTCTTGTTCAAGTTAATTTCTGGGGCGGACAGTTTCGCCGAGGTTGNATATCTGGCGCGTCTGAACCGGGTGTTATACCTGAGGTTCTGGGACAGTTACTTTGTCGACGGGGACCAGATTATTTCGGATCTGAGAATATCAAGAATATCGAACTTGCCTCGTCGGTTCTATCGCTTCGTGGGGATGTTGTTACGCAGCAGCCTTTTCTTGAGAAACGTGATGGCCTTGTTAGAACGGGGTTTTGCTGGAATGGGGAGGCGTGGAAAGTTGATGGAGAGGTTCTTAGGGAGGTGAATGATGGGGAAGTCTTGTTCAAGTTAATTTCTGGGGCGGACAGTTTCGCCGAGGTTGTGGAGGTTTTGAGAACTGTTGAAGGACCTTTTGCCTTTGTGGTGTATGTGGTGAGAGATGGGGAAGAGAGAGTTTATTATGGGAGAGATAGACTTGGTCGGAGATCATTGCTTATCTCGAGAAGTGAAGATGCGGTTACGCTTTGTAGTGTTTCTGATGGAGGAGTCGGATGGGAGGAAGTCGAGGCGAATGGGATATATTGGATGACTCCTGAGACTCGGAAATCGGAGTATATCCCGTGGTTGGATGGTCCACAGGATGGAAACATGGTAAGTCGTTTTTATCCGTCAATGAGCATCAGCTGAGATAAGGTAGGTTTCCAGCCTGGGAATCTTCAACACGGTTCTTCCCACTTCCGATCCCGTTGACATCTCGCCAATGCAAGCGAGTGCCTCGGAGCTACGGACTCTTCTCACCGAGGCGATTTCCCTCCGGGCCCTATCCATCCCCGGAATCACCACATCGAGCCCTCCCCCAGTCGCCGTACTCTTCTCCGGCGGTCTAGANGATGGGGAAGTCTTGTTCAAGTTAATTTCTGGGGCGGACAGTTTCGCCGAGGTTGTGGAGGTTTTGAGAACTGTTGAAGGACCTTTTGCCTTTGTGGTGTATGTGGTGAGAGATGGGGAAGAGAGAGTTTATTATGGGAGAGATAGACTTGGTCGGAGATCATTGCTTATCTCGAGGAGGGAAGATGCGGTTACGCTTTGTAGTGTTTCTGATGGAGGAGTCGGGTGGGAGGAAGTCGAGGCGAATGGGATATATTGGATGACTCCTGAGACTCGGAAGTCGGAGTATATCCCGTGGTTAGATGGTCCACAGGATGGAAACATGGTAAGTCGTTTTTATCCGTCAATGAACACCAGCTGAGATAAGGTAGGTTTCCAGCCTGGGAATCTTCAACACGGTTCTTCCCACCTCCGATTCTGTTGACATCTCGCCAATGCAAGCGAGTGCCTCGGAACTACGAACTCTTCTCACCGAGGCGATTTCCCTCCGGGCCCTATCCATCCCCGGAATCACTACATCGACACCTCCCCCAGTCGCCGTACTCTTCTCCGGCGGTCTAGACTGTACCGTCATCGCCCGGATCCTCTCTGACGTTCTCCCGTCCAACGTCCCTATCGACCTTCTCAACGTAGCCTTTGAAAACCCACGATTAGCCGCCGTAGCTGCGAAAGAAAAACGGGTGATTCTCAATGCATACGAGGAATGTCCCGATCGCATGACAGGTCGCAAGTCCTTTGCCGAACTTGAAAGTATCTGTCCTGAGCGAAAATGGCGGTTCTTGGCTATCAATGTTGCTTATTCTGAGACGCAAGATCATAGACAGCGGGTGATTGATCTGATGAAACCGCATAACACGGAGATGGACTTGTCGATTGCTTATGCGTTATATTTTGCGTCGCGGGGGACGGGGGTTGACGATGTCACGGGAACTGTAGTGACAAGTTCTGCCCGTGTGTTGTTCTCAGGACTTGGTGCTGATGAGTTATTTGGGGGGTATACACGGCATTCAACAGCATATTCACGCACGGGATATCCTGGTCTTTTGTCCGAGTTACATCTTGACGTATCACGTCTTGGCCAGCGGAATCTTGGAAGAGATGATAGGGTACTTAGTCACTGGGCACGGGAAGTACGGTTTCCCTTTCTTGATGAGGATCTCGTTAAGTGGGCGGTATCTCAGCCTGTTTCTTTGAAATGTGACTTTGGCGTATCCAATGATCTCTACGGCGTCGAAGGAGCCAAAAGAGTCCTTCGAGTTCTCGCCCAGTCTCTTCAAATGCCACAAGTTTCGGGCGAGAAAAAACGGGCAATCCAATTCGGTGCGCGCACGGCAAAGATGGAAGGCGGAAAAGGAAAAGTAAAAGGTGATATGCTATTATAAACAGCTATGATGACGATACAGATACTTGGGAGGTGTGAGCGTTTGACTTTTTAGTTGGAACCCGCATTTAATGACCTCGTTAAAGGCAAGTCTGAGCTGTTGGTTGTTTGTTTCTTGCAGAGTTACATTTGTTCACAGATACACCGGGGCATATTCGCTCAGTCATGACGTCGTGGTGTTTGTTTGTGTCATCTGTGTGGCGACTTTTCTTGCCGTGTTGTTTTGAGTAGCTCTCAGACACAAGTATATATAAATTTCATGTAATACATAAAAAATCCCCGTTTCCCAAAAAAATCCTCCGAGTCGATGACGGTCTAGTCAAACAAGCTCTCTTCATCTCTTCTCCCCGCATGAATTCAACTCCAACCATCCCATATACCCGTCAACACCAGACGACCACTAAACGTAAAGAAAGAAAAAAACCTTAAATCCACCGTCCCACAGACCTCGTTTCATGTAGCCTAGGATGCTAAGGCTTTATCAAGAACACACACCCCCGGTAAACCTGAGCACCGTTTCGTCTTTCCCACTCGGGAGAAACGGTACCTGAATGACGGCACGGACGCCATCCGATGATGGATGGGGTCGTGCAGAGGTAGTATATGTATATGGTGAACGCGCTGTGAACGTGCTGGCGGATTTTTTTTTTAACGGTACCGACTTTTGGTGACGTCTTCTGGAAGACTTTCGTTCGTTGTGTATATTCTCATTACCTGGCCTGGTGTCGTTCATTCCCTTCTTTCATTCTCTATTTCCCCAGCCACTTTCAAAATGTCCACTCCCTTAACCCCGTCCCGCCGTCCCTCAACAAGACGTCAACCACCGNCCACCGCCCCCCCTCCCACTAAACACTCCATCCACAAAACTACCCACCGCTCTCCCGCCCCGAATCCCCGGAACCCTCCCCCTCCGCACCGGAAACCTCATATCACCCATGAAAATCCGCTATCTCCAACCATCCCCCAAGACCCGTATCCCCCCGAAACCCCGACCCTATCGTCTCCTCCGACTCACCACCGACACATTCCATGCCATCTTGGCTACGCTGGTTTTACTTCTTCTTTCCTTCTTTCTGGCACAGACGCCTACTGCAGTTGCGGTGGATGTTGGGAGACAGGCGGTGGTTACTATGGCGTTGGTTTCGACGGATATAGTGCTTGCGTTTTGGAGTGTAGCGCATTTTGAGAGGGGAGTGGATGGGTGGGTTGTGGGCTTTAAGGGCCTTTTGGTTGGTGGGTATATCGTTATTATCTTTGCGTGGATCTTCACGGTTGGTCCTGTTGGTGGGGTTTCTATGGGAGGGATGTCTAGTGATGCTACCGCAGGCTTACTTTACGCTGTTCTTTTCACTCTAAGGTATGTCAACCGATTCTCTACCATTGCAACATCATAAACTAACCAATTCAGTCTCTCAAATCTAACAACTCTCGTCCTCTGCCGAGAATCTCTAATGACCTCCCTAACAAACTTCATATCAACTTTCCAATCTGACATCCCCCTCCCATCTCCTAAAACCCCCCCAAAACCCCGTGATCTAGAATCCGGTCTTGAAATTTCAGAAAAGCGTCCATAATAATATCAAATCCTAATTCGTCAACCGTATTTTCATCGTAAAACCATGTCTCATATCTGTTTCCTTCTTACTCATGCAACCACTTTCGTCGTCTGCCATGTCGTACAACACTAACCCTAAAGAGGGTTTGTCGCGTATACTTGTGAGATTGGTTGATTTAGTAAGACGTCTGTTTATGAGTTTGATGTTCATATGCATCGGGTATTTATATATTTCAAGCAACTGGTGTAACCATAATTAGCACAAACACAACCTAGGTATTCTTTATATTTCTCGGTATCCACAAACACAAACTAACATATCCCCAGACCAAACCATGGCCCCCACCCGCCGCCGCCACCGACCCACCTCCTCCATCTCCGGCTCCGTCGCCGGCACCCCCCTAAAACAAAGCACCCTAACCTTTCCATCTCCCACCCCTTCAGCCCCCTCAATTCCCGCTCCTTCCCACCCCTCCCGAAACATAACAACCATCTCCCTCGGCCCCCTCCAATTCCCCACCTGGTACCCCTCTCCATACCCCCCAGAACCACTCGGTCTCCCCCCTCAACGCGCCGACCTCCGCCCCTTCAGCACCCGGAAACGCAAGGCCCCGGCCCTCGACATCCTCCTCATTTGCCCCCTTTGCTTCAAATATACCCGTGACCGCGGGGCTTTCACAAGTCACGTCAAGTTCTGTGCTGCCTCGAATACCTCACGAGGAATTCTCATCTATGAGACACCTACAGGGCCACATCTCCCACCGGATCTCCAAGGAACCCTCCAAGTCTGGGAAGTAGACGGGGAATGCGACCCGCTATTCTGCCAGAACCTTGCTCTCCTAGGGAAACTCTTCCTCGACACAAAAAGCATATTCTTCGATGTATCCAGTTTCAAATTCTTCATCCTAATCCACGTCCCCCCTCCTTCTTCATCCTCCGTTACCTCCGTAACACCGCCCCTCATACCCCCATCTACCCCCCTCCCACTCGGCTTCTTCTCCAAAGAGAAAATCTCCTGGGACAGCAACAATCTCGCCTGCATCCTAATATTCCCACCATACCAACGCCGCTCCTTAGGCTCCCTACTCATCGGGATATCCTATGAAATAGCTCGACGAGAACGTGTTCTTGGTGGTCCGGAACGACCAATTTCGGAACTAGGCATGTGTGGATATCGGAAGTTTTGGGCTGGCGAGATAGCAAGGTGGTGTCTAACTCAGCCTGAGTCTACAGAGGGACATGAGGACGAAAACAAATGCTCCGTCGCTGAATGCTCAAAGGCTACCTGGATAACACCCGAGGATATCATCGCCACTCTTACCGAAATGAACGCCACAATAGAACACCCAAATGGTCTCGTCACTATAAACCGTCAAGTCCTGCAAAAATGGGTCAAAAGCAACCGGATTAGTCTCATTCGCGCCTGTGACCCCGCCTGCTTCACACCCGGTTATGCCGTAAAACCAGAGTCTCCGAAGCCCCAAGACACCTCGGGCTCCGAAGCAGAACATGAACCCCAGGATTCAGATGTTGAATAACATTCACCTTCTTATAAATACAATCGTCATCTAAAAAATAAATTCATAATTACCAATCTCCAACGTGACCTATCAGCCCCAACTGTCTACAGACCATCGTAATCAGGATTCAGGTCATCGTCATCCAAGTCTCCATTCTGGATATCCTCCACAATCTCCCGCTCGCGCTCACGGGCCTCCTGAGCATCCTTGAGCTGAAGTCGGTGTTGGTGCATAGGGAACCGCATAGCCTAAAACATGTTAGCAACAAATACTTCAAAAACAGACACAAAACATAAACTTACCTTGACAGACTCATCATGAAGCGCCAGACACGCCCGAATACGATCATGGAACGCATCGGCCGGCTCTCTAGTCGAATACACATCACCAACCTCCTTACTCTTCATGAACCCATTCTCCCGATCCAGTGTAGCATCAATCACGCCGTCACGGATAGCCTTGGCCACAATGTACTCCGCTGACTCCTCTGAGCCCAGCTGCAACCGAATGCAAATATCCCGAAGAGAAATCCGCGAGTAAGACAGCGACATCATACGAATACCCGTCTTGATGACGTTCTGTCTCAACCGAAGAATCAGAGAGTAAGTGTTATCCTTGCGGAACACATCGCCATGCTTCTTAATAGCCTTCTCAAAACCTTCCAACGCACCCACACGTACCGCCTGAACTAACTCAAAGTAAGGCTCAAGAACCCGCTCCAACGTTGGCTGTCTGAACAGAGCACGATCAGGAATATCACCCATGAGCAACTCCACCACCAAAAGCAGCTTTGTCACGGCCTGCGAGAACCCAGTAGCACATTTGCTAGATGGCGCCTTACGGCTCGCAGCCGTCAAATTCTCAAAAGCCTCCGTGTACCGCAACTGCGTAGCTCGGATGCGACCCAGGTAGTACAGGAAGCGAGCCACCTGCGTGTTGGAAGCATTCTCAGGGAACTGAGTGTGTGCTACCAACAAATCCGCCTGCTCAATGTGCGAGGTGAGCAGGTAGTTCCGCAGTAACACCACGATGACCGCCGCCTGCGTCTCCTCATCGTTACGGAGGACCGCTGTCCGGAGCGTCGCGAGCAACTTGGGGCGTAAAAGTACCACGGCAGACTGTGGCGACGGGGGCTTTGGGTCGAGGTTCTCGTGGAACAAGCTGAGATAGAAGTAGGCCTTGGCAGCCAAAGAGTCCATTGTCCGTCTGTTGAAAGTACGAATGTGCTCCGTCAACTGGAGAGAGAACTCGGCACCCTTAGCAAACTGGCCATTGTCAAGCAAGAAGATCTGCACAAGAATACCGAGGAACACGCCAATCTCGGGTAGTACATCCTTATCCTTAGGCTCCTTAGACTTCTTCTTAGGCTCCGAATCGATATCCATATCGGACGTAGCAGCGGAGGTGAGCCCGCCATCATATCCAAGTGCCCGGAGAAGGTCAACACCGGTCTGTGCCGAGGCATGCGACGTGTTGTATGTTTCGAGAATAGTCTTAGAAAGGACCTCTTTGGTCAGCCGCTTACGAACGAGAGAAACGGAACGGAGGGCGCGGAGGGTGAAGCGGGGGTCGAACAAGCTAACGGCGCCTTCGAGTAGCGGGTAGTTATTCTTGATATCTGCCAAATAAGAAAATCACAGTTAGTCAACCAGCCCATAATCTACTGCCATTGGAACCCACCTGAGATGGCTGCCACCGCCGGGTCAATGACCTCCTCGGTAGGCTCAACACCCTCCATATCAACATCAGCATCAGCACTGACATCCTTAACCGGCACGTCAACCGCCATCTTCTCCTGCTCCTCCTTCTTCTTCTGTCTAGTAGTAGGAGCCATGGTATCGGTCGTTAACGCCCAATTGCAACAATCACCAGTTCGTCGTCAAGTCAGATGAATCCACAGCGCAAGAAAGCCCGTCGCTAACCAGCTTCCAATCAATGGATTCAACAGAGGGAATTAACACGAGATGGAACAAAGTCAAAGCAAATGACTCTACCAAGAAAAACAAGCTCTAAGAAACACAAATACCCAAAAGGAAAAACAAAACCTGGAAATCAATGTCGATAGTTGCCAATTATTACCATCAGAATCCAAAGCACAAGGCCGCGGCTGGAAACAGACGCCTTCTCTACCTTTCCTCCCAATTGCTCACCCAAACCACGCCGCCCGCTAGGCAAGGCCCTTGCAACGCAAGCAAGCAACATAGCTATGAAGGAGGGTGAGCAGGGGTGCTGTTGCTTGTGCCCCACTGTCTGGATACATGCCAGGTACTTGCTTTGTGCTCGTTCTCGTTATACATTGGCATGTACTATCAAAGTCACCAGTCATTGCCCCACGTAGAGAGGCTGCAGCGCCTGGCCTGTCCAACTACACTACAATAACTATGCAAATGTGGAAGCTTTCAACGTCATTCTTGTTAATCCAACATTCATCCTCACACAACATCACGGGAAATCGGGTCACGTGCTTCACACGATGTGTCTTCAAGACTTAATGAATGAATGTAAAAAGACAATGTTATGCAGAGAGTCATTTAAGTCTACCTAAAAACACAAAAACACACAGCAAGTTTTCCCCTGGACAACCTCTGGATGAGAATAAAACAAGAAGAATAAAAAGACCAAACAAAGACCAAAAAGCAAAAACTCCGTAGACCGTCGCCGCGTCTGTCCCCATCCCATCATAACTTGACACAGTGACCTTCCATTGTTGAATATCAAAAGTCACCCCCCACAGACCGTCACAGCGTCTGTCACCATTCCACCATAACTCTCGTCACATCCTCATGTTCACCCCTTTACTTCTTCCGGCTCTTAGGCTTAAGGATCTGTCTACTGTTGCCGTTGCTCGAAGGCCCAGTGTCAGTGGCAGCGTCAGACTAATCCGCCTTGCCAGTAACTTTAGCGGCTTGAACAGCGCTCATCTTGTTGATCCAGCTAGCCGTGGGATTGTTCTTGCGAACTATGCGGAGCTCATCCGACGAATAGCCTGGGATGCGAATGTTATATCCACGCTCGAGGACCAACTGCAAATCCCGCGTTTCAAGTGTCTTGGAGCCACGCTCCTTGGCGTTGCGAGTAGCAGTCAGTATAACATTGTCAACAAACGAATCGGCGAGGTTCATGATGCACTAGAGTTCAACGGTTAGTTATTTGATACTAGACAAAAATCATAGACAGGTGGGTGGATGGTACTCACTTCTTCAACATCGGGAGTCAGCATGTTAGTATCCTGGCCCTCAGGGCATCCGCCACAGACTTGGCGCACAAGCTCATCGAGCTTCTTCTTGTTCAGAACATGGTCACCTTCAGCTTCGTGGATGTACTGAGGGACGTTGGTCTTCTGAACCGCAGGCTGAGAGAGTACACCACCGGGAGTTCCAGTAATGTTGGCAAACGAAGGTCGGCCAGGTCCAGCGCCGCCGTTGATCGCAACGGGCTGAGGAATCGTGGTAGCGCGCTCAGGCAAATGCTTCGGAATATGCATTCTGTTGGATGTGCTGGTGGTCTTAGATTCGGGGACTGGTACTGGTGTAGAAGAACGTGGTTGAGTCTGAGCCAAGCTAACTGCAGCAGACATACTCAAAGCTCTCGCAGGTCCAGATGGGACGGTAACCGCAGATTGTGGGGTAATCGTGCTTGGGTTGCCCGCCGCTGCCTGCGCGGCTGCAGTATTGACGGGTGACAACACCTTATTAGCCTGAGCCTGTTGGGCGGCAGCCATCTGCATCTGTAGATGCTGCTGTTGTTGCTGTTGTAGCATCTGCTGCTGCTGCGACATCTGGTTTGCAATTGCTGCCTGGCCATAGTTGACGGGCAGGATGGGAGTGGTTTGCCCAGGCATTGGCTGGCCAGTAGCTTGGTTCTGGGCAGCTTGTACTTGCGCCGCTTGCAACTGGGCTTGGTGGTGAGCTCTAGCCTGAGCCTGAGCCTGAGCCTGGTTAGCCTGTGCCTGGTTTTGTGCTTGAGCCTGAGCCTGAGCCTGAGCTTGAGCCTGAGCCTGAGCTTGAGCTTGAGCTTGAGCTTGAGCTTGAGCCTGAACCTGGGCTTGTGCCTGAGCCTGAGCTTGAGCCTGAGCCTGAGCCTTAGCCTGCGCTTGCGCTTGAGCTTGAACCTGTGCTTGATGGGCCTGACTCTGGGCAGCTTCGTTCTGAGCTTGTGCTTGAAGATGAGCCGAATTGTTCTGCATCTGCGCACGTAACTGGTTCTGGCGCTCCGTGATGGTTGTCTTCAGTTGTGCGATCAAAAGATGGTTGCCTTGCTGTTGAGCCTGTTGCAGCTGGGCATCGAGATTAGTGATCTGAGCATGTATTTGCTGCACCTGGATGTTGGCCTGTGCCTGGGCGATATGGTTTTGTTGTTGTTGTTGGGCCGGAGTTTGCGCTTGGGGAGTTGACTGGCCTTGGGCGGGAGTAGCTGGCGTGGGGCGGGCTGGGACAACCGGAGTGGGCGGCTTGGATTGTTGCGCAGGTCTGGGTGGGGCTGTCGGGGCAGCTCCAGTGGGAAGAACTGGTTTGACGTCGGTTGTCGGCGTACCAGCAGCTTGCGGCGTTCCTGCGGCGGAAACTGGCGTGGCTACACCTGATGCAGCGTTACTAGAAGCAGCACTCTGGCCGAGACGATTGCTGTTTGCGAGGGCTGTCTTGCTAGTTGTCTCGTTTCGCCAAGTCTCTTGTTGGCGACGGAAGTTGTTGGCGTAATTGTTAGCTTCGTTAAAGGCCTTCTGGACAGTCTCGCGTTGTTGGTTGTAGGTAGATTCTTCTTCGGGACTGAGAGCTCCTGATTGTGACATCTTCTGATTGTAAGAGTTCTTTATAGCCATCATGCGAGCTCGGCTTTGTTCTATTGACATCAAAGCTTTGATATATGACTTTTTGGCGTCGTTGATCCACTTGTGAACAGCTTCAACACCTTTTGTTTCGAGTAATCCGGGTGGAGGAGTCCAGGTCATACCCATAACATGCTTTAGGATATGCTCTGGGATTTTGGCAATAGTGGGCGCAACGACGGCAGGAGAGGCAGCAGCGCTGTTGGGTACAGTCGCTTGGGTGGCAGCAGCTCCTGTGGTAGCTGCCTGTTCGGCAGGTTGCTGTTGCTTAGCTTGTGGGGCCGCAGCAATATTCTGGGCGGCTTGGTTTCCTAGTTGGGTAGCCTGGGTGGCTTGCTGTTGCTGCTGGTTGGCCTGGTTGGCTTGTTGTTGCTGCTGTTGCTGGATAATTTGTTGTTGCTGTTGAGCCTGCTGCTGTTGGGCCTGTTGAAGAGAAAGCTGGCGCCGCTTGTTGTTTAGGGAAACTGTAAACTCGACAATTTTCTTGCGCGCCAAAACTTGTTCCTCGGAATCTTTGGGGCTGTTTTCAAATGTGTTGTAGAGAGATCGCAAACCGACAACGTAACGATTCCTTTCTGTTTCGGGAAGCCATGACATTTGGGCGACGTGCTCTGGTCTAAAAATTTGAATTTGGCGTGCAGGTTGGGGCTGAGGGGTACCCGCCCCGGAAGGTGCGGTGTTGTTCATTGCAATGAATAGAGCGGGAGGCTTTGAAAGTAGAAGCGATAACTTCTAAGTGCGTTAAACTTGTAGTACGGATGAAATTGATGATCTTGGTGTCCTATACCGAGGCTCGATGTTAGCAATCAGAAACAATAAACTGCACGAATCGATGATTCGAAATAAGCGAATGAGATTTACCGTAAAGAATTTCGAGTATGGGCGATAATCAACAAGACAAAGATGATATATTTGAATGCGCAAAAAAAACGGCACAAAAAATAATGGCACAAAATATCGACTTTTTGATGATTCTGATGAGGTTTGTGTAAAAGCAAACGGAACCTGGATAGAGCATCCGGAGCTAGGTAAATTGAGACTCACTATAGATCGCGGCACGCGATTAATGCGCCGTGTCACGTGAGCGGGTGATACATGGGGCTGGATCTGTTAACCCTAATAATTAACTCGATCCTCCATCCAGTGATGACATAATATCGGATTACCTGACTTACATATGTATGTGATACTACAAATGGTAGTCTATATTTATTATTATAGATTTAGTTTTCATGGAACACAACAGCCCCCAACCACGTCATGTCTTTACGCCGCCATTCCCACCCATCGACATGCAGATTTCTGTCCCTAGCCATGTCTCGCCCCAGATTTCTTTAACTAGCCAGACTCACAGACAATTATCGACTCAAGATGTACAAACCACTGTTGCGAAACCAGGGTCGAAAGCGACTGATTAAAGCTCTAGTGACCACGGTCCGTTCCCAAATTAGGAAAGACGAGTGGTCGCATACATATGTACGGACACACATACATATGCGGGCGGCTTGAAGACACTAGATAACACATTGGCACCATCTGCTGTGTATGTATAGTGGCCATCCGACGCAGAGGTCAACGATGAAGTCACGAGATAGACATGGATAGCTGCATTGAGGGTGTATCGAGCGATCAACTGCGGGGTTACGTTGGGTACAAGAACAGAGGTTGTTGGCTATGTCAGGAGGTTCACGATGGGTTTGTTGCAACCCTAGATGGAATAGCTGCATTGCCCAGCCTCATGTTATACCGGTCGACCAAGCACGTTGGCTCCTTTAGGAACTTGGTCTAGGTCGTAGCATGCTTTGTTCTCGACAGTGAAACCAGGGAAGATCCTAGACTTGCTGCAGTTGAAGCCTTCCTGCACATTCCCATATTGTACGGCGTTGGTCGTGATACTCGACTGTGGCTTTATAAGTGGGTTGAAGTCCCCAGTAGACTGCCCCTCCAACGACCCCGTCTTCTGTAGCAATTTCCACTGCAACGCTTCCGCAAACATCCCGGCTTCTACAGACTTCTAGTTCCTGGTACATCCAAACCCCCTCATCCAACTACAACTCCACGTTCCCCCCATCGCCGCTAAACCCAAGCCCAAAGCTACCTTGTCTTGTCTGCAGCAACCCAAGAAAATCCCACCGCTTCTTTTTTTCTGCTCTTTTGCAGGGCCCTCGTCGAGGCCCAAAACCGTGCATAATCGGGCCAAACGGACTTGGACTGGGCTGGTCTAGCTGGAGAGCCGCTTCTGTATGTCTCGCCCCGCCCGCAAGCACGCCTGTGAGCCTGTGAGTGAGCGAGAGCATCGAACAAAGAAGGCCCGTCCGCCCTGCTCTTTTTGTCCCCTTTATTGGCGTGGAGGAAGGCGGGGGAGGGGAGTGCTTTGTCTGTAAATTCATTTAGTGATATACACACACGCACATATGATTTTAGTTTGTGGTGATCTTTAGGCAAGACAGATACACACTCACAAGCATATCTAGTTACAAAATAGACTACCACCAAGAACGACAATTGCCAGGGGCGTTACCAGATTACCAGTTGCACCGACAGGGAGTTTACCTAGTCCATTGTTTTCCCCAGTCCTGATTCCCCGTACAAAGCCAACCGCCAGCTCTTGATCTCTCGATATTTCACCTACCGCACAAGCCTCGTCTATCGTCCAGGATGTCCCGCTCATTTCCCCCGCCGCCCGTTCTATCGCCGCCACCCCCCGGCACATTCCATCCCACTACTTCCCAAGCCCGCGCCGCCAGTATATTCTCGGCACCCCCGCCACCACGCGCAGCCCCCAACGGCCTCGACAAGACAAAAGAGTCGCCCGGTTTAGCTCCCGCAGCCGACATATCAGGCTTTGGCTTTACACGCACCCATACTTTTGTCAGCAAGCCACATCCAAAAGGGCCAGAAGTGACGCTGGCTACAGATACCTCCCCACAATCTCTATTTGCCGCGGAATCGGCGTCAGAACTTGACGAGCCATTCAGCATCAAGTCGGCTAGTGATTCAGATGGCGAGACGGATGGACCCGAAAGAAACCAAAAGCAACATAAGAGCCGGAAACGGGCCTTTTCATATCCCGACAAACAGCCCGAGATACTCGACGACGAAGATACCGAATATAATAATCTACGGCGCAAGATGCGAACCCGCTTACGTGCCGGCAGCGTTAATGCTGCGTTCGAGTTGGAAGAGATAAGCGAATGTGATTTGATGTGCACCATGAAGCACTTGTCTGTCTTGCGTCCCAGCAGTATTGAAGAATGCGTGGAATCAGATGATGAGGGAAATAAAAGCGGGATCAAGCCACGGGATTTAGTTGAAGATATGAGCAAGCTGCGAATGGACTATGATTCCGAGTCAGACTTGGAGGAACCCGAGGTACGGGAGTTTAGGCGACGCCAGAAACAAATTAGACGGCACTCGCGATTAAGCCATGGAACAAGTATCGGAAAGCGGCCATTTAGCGAGAGGGGAGATGACGGGCTAGAGAGTCTGAAGGCTGAATACCAGGCAAGATCATATTTCACGGATGAGAAGCAGGGTGAGAGGAGGACAAGACGGAGGTTAGGCGAACGGGAAGGCCTCCAAGAGGGCGGAATCTTAGAGGTTGATGAGCCGGGAGATGAAGAGTATGTTCGGGGATTTGACCATCGACTAGACTCAGAGCTGCCATATCATGGACTTGAGATTTTTGAGATGGAGGGTGATGACAAGGATGATGACGTTGATGACGATATGGCAGACGACAACGATATGGCGGAAGGAGGCGTTATAGTCACAATGCAAGAAGAAAGTGAGGATGATGAACCGATGGAACGGGACGATGATAATGGAGTAAAGTTATATCCCCAGGAGTAATTATAGATAGATTAGACTAAATACCAACTTTTGTTAAACTCATGGTGTGGGGGACACAGATCGGGGCAGGTAGTGTGGGGGACCGGATGTTGTTATCGATAAGGAACATGGGTCAAGAGTGGTTTCGAAGCAATGAGCCTGATTGGGTAGTTTGTTGACTTTGATATATACAACACAATCACCCACTACAATGTCCTTTCTCAACGGTCATCTTGAGCAAATCGAGCTTAGCTGTGAGGGAATCAAGGCTTTGTCGTAAGTTTCATTCTAGCCAATTTGAAACCAAATCAACTAACTCCACATAGCTTCCCCCGCCCACGAATGTTCACCAATGCTCTTCTCGGTCAACCAAACATTACAACCCTAATCCGCGACACTGAGCCCCACGAACGCGCACTCTTCTCCGTTCCACCACCCAAGCCCACGCACTCAGCGCCGTCACCACCACCAGAGTCCAAGTCATCACGGCGCCAAACTGTCTTCAATGTAGAGTCAGGCGCAATCACAGCGGCGGCGCCAACGTCAGCGCGCTGTGCGCCCCGGCGGAACACCGCGGTTGCGGCTGTCCTAGGAAGTAACTTGCATGAGCAGTTGCGCAAAGGAGAGAGGAGAACGGCGAGTGATAGGGCGGGTGTTGGTGGTGGCGATGTTAATGTAGAGGTTCTGTTGGCGGGCGTGGAGAAGCTTTGTTCGGTTTATGAAGGGAGGGGAGTAAGGCAGAATTTGGAGCAGGTTCGGATGCGGAATACGGAGTTAATGGAGACTCTGGATTACTATGAGGAGAAGGTACGGGTACTTGGAGAGCAATTAGAGGCGAAGAACAAGGATCGGCTGGCGGAGGAGGCGGCGAGAGAAGCCGAGGCTGACGAAGAAGAGTACGCCTTTACGGAGGAGGATCTACGGAGGGAAGAGGAGGAAGTTCGTCAATTAGAACAGAGGAAGCGCGATCTCATGGAACGACTGAAGCCCACAGAGCGACCACCCAGTGACTTGAGGGCCTTGGGAGAACGTAAACGGTGAGCATGATGGATAGCAACGATACCCTAATATGACGAGACATGTCCCCTACGATAACCCCAAATTTCCAAAAAGGGCAACATCCTTGTGCGTCGGGTGGTGGGGTCGCTGTCGCTGTAGACGCGTCGCGTGTAAATCAATTAAGCCGGATTTTGTCAGCCTGATAGGGTTATCTGTGACCCTGAGCAGTGCACGACTCCACTACAGACACCTAACACGTCCCCATTCCTGGGGACCACTACTAACTTACCTACTATCATCATCATCAAGATACATCATTAATACAATCACTATCAACTCTCTCACACTATAGGACTCCGTCCGTCAGATTTAAAGAGAGTACATACATTTTCGAGTGCAGGGGCAAACAAAACAAATGACGAAGGACGAATAATTGTACAGCGAGTTTTTTTTTGCATAGTGATATATGCGCAAGTGACGACATATTTGCCTTTTTTTTTCAACATTGCGCGAAAATCGAAAACGAACGATCACCAGTAATGGACGGATAGATACATCGAAAGACACACATAGACGCATTTCGAAGATAAGACATTTTACATATCATGGCGACCACTGAACGGGCAAGTTCGAGCATTGCAAAGCTCGAGGCGAAAATCGATAGTATTCGGGTTGTGTTGAAAACTTGGGAGACAGAATATGCTGCGGCGCATAATGGGGCGAAGCCGGATCGGGATGCTATCCGGGCGAACCGGGAGATGTGTATGTATACTGGCTGATTGGCTTCGTGGATCTACGACTAACAGGGGTTTTGGAATAGCACAGCAGTATAAGACGTATCGGCATTACCGGCAGAAACTCGACGAGTATAAGAAGACGGCAGAACAACCGGCGACTGAGAGGAGTACTAGTGGTAGGACTGATATGGCGCCTCCACCGTCACCTACGAAACGTTCAGTAGCGAGACCACCGTCTACACCGTCGAGGAATCGCACAGTACCGACTTTTGAAACGCCGACACAGGAACCGCAGTCGCCGCAAGTGCCCTCTACAATTGGTCCGACACCACAAAAAGATGGGAGGGTTCTGGGTTTGTTTTCATTGTTAGGGGACGCAGGCACAGCATCGCCTAGTAAGAAGACACCAGGAAAGAGAAAGTTGGAGACTGGCGAGGAAAGAGAGGGTTTGTTTGAAAAAGGACGGACGCCAATGAGTGCCTCTAAGAGACTTTTACTAGATTCATTTATGACGCCTACGAAGAGAGAGAGAGAGCGAGAGAGAGGACTAGGAACAGCGAAAAAGACTGGAGAGATGATGTTTGATGATTTGAAGGGGGTGCAGTCACCAAGTAAGGACTTTGCTACACCGTCGTTCCTGAAGAGACGGACACAACATGTTTCTTATAGTACGGGAGAACAAGTATCTCCGGTTAAGCGAAACGTTAGAAGACAGTTTACGAGAGGGTTGTCTGACTTGATTGTCGGCCTCAAGGGCCAAATTGACGAAGAATACGACGAAGCCGAGGAGGCTATGAGAGAGGCGGAGGGACTCCCACCACGGGAGAGACCAGATCCCGTGGCCGCTGGAGGCGATTTCCCAGATTTACCGGCTGTACCAAGGTTCCAAAAGCGGGATGCATTGGCAGAAGGTGTTGGTGGACGGAGGTTCTTATCTGGCTTTGATGACGAGGGTATTTTGGACGACCAGGAACAAGAGGAGATTGCCTTGGATAGAGGCCGCCCAATGAGACAGTTCAAGAAGAAGGGTCAGAAGAGAACCACACGCAAGGTCAACATCAAGCCGACGGTATTGGCTAGACCAGAGGGCCCTCCAGAGGTGGGTGATGATAGCGTCATTGAGGAGACCATATTAGCTGAAGATGGTGAATACGAGGATGTTGATGACGAGGAAGGAGCGTCATCAAAGGCGGCAAAGAAGAACACCAAGAAGAAGCCTGAAACCGAGGATGCTGCGCCTAAGAAGCCGCGGAAGGTTAATGAATTGGCACATGCCAATTTCAAGCGCCTTAAGCTGCGTAACTTTGGAAGTAAGGGAGGTCCGGGTCATAATAGCCGGTTCCGTAGGAGGAGATAGAGTTTACGCTAGACTCGTGATGACATTACTAGACATGGGGGCATTCAGCAAGTTTAATGAATAGAGTTTTTCAAGACAAAGAGTTTACATGGTTGGGGGTGGGACTTTTGAGAGCTTCTTTGTGAAGGGGGTTTAGGGACATGGCGATGTTGTCAAATCGTGTATATAATGCATGCCTTTCCACGTCGAAAAAAGACAAATATATCCAGCTCACCAACATCCACACTTCTTACCTTGTCAACAAAACCACCAACACTATCACCGTCCAATTCCAAAGTCAACATGAAGTTATTCACTGTCATTCTTTCGGCCACCCTGGCTCTTGCTGCGTAAGACACTCTTTTCTTTCCTGATTCCTCCATCAGCCCTATGGGACTCTTTTTTACTAACTTCACGCCTCAGGCCGCATGCTGTTGCCACGCCCCCTCCGCATAACAACCAGATTCTTGAGAGGGTTGTTTCGGTTATTACATTGACCAACACCTATAGAGGGAACCATGTTGGCCCGGCGCCGTCTACTATTACTCTTATTTAGGGTGAATACATGTTCATATGCAGACATTTATTTCGTGAAACTATAGTGATTTGCGTAGGGTGGTGAGTGAGACTGATGTTGCGCTTGTGATTTGGTGAATGTTTGGCAAATACTGTTGTAAATGTGTACCGTAGTTGGCCGTTGAAGTACTGACTGCTGTCAACAACGGTGACGGTTTTCAAGAGTGCCCGTGCGCACATACATATGTCAAGCCGTAATCAGCCTCGTCCACACTCGGCCTCTGTTGATCACACACATAACGTCCATAGAACAATGTTCAGTCTACCAGCCACACCCAAGCCCATCAGAGACACTCAGGTACACAAGACATATCTTCTCCGTAACACAGACCCCATCAACACAACGACCTTTCTTCTCTTCGCCTCCCTAAAAGCCCCCAAAGAACAATCCCCAGCACGAAAACACACTAACAGTGGCGAAAGATATGATCAAAAAGAAAAAGAACAAAGAAATTCCAGGATCATAGAAGTTGATAAACATATTCCATGTGATGGAATGTGCCCCGTCACAACCCACAAAAAGAAATGATCTGCGTAATCTGGGAATCGAACCCAGGGCTAATCGAATCATTACCAGATGGCAACGATTAATGTTACCACTACACCAATTACGCTGACTTGAAAGAGAGTCTTTAAGTTGGGATTATTAAGGGTATAAACTGCAACTGGTCGGAACGGCGGGCAGCATTACAGGTAGACGTTAAAGAATACAACAACAAGGCGGGCAGCGTTAACGAGTACAACAACAAGGAACGACGGGCAGATTGAGAGTATCACGGGATGGCAGTGAAGGCCAGTCATATGGTGTCATGAGCTAGCTGTGCCGGCACTCTAGATAGCTAGGCCGAGAACCGTATGAAGCAGTCCGGGATGTCTTGATGAACGCAGGAACTTCGGGCCTAGTCCAATGGTCACAGGGCTATTCTAACCAATATCACACCGCTCATGTGAGTAGTGCCATTCCATGCCTACATGCCATTGAAGTTTGGATATGAGCCTTTCAGCCGTTATCATCTGATGACCAGATTGTATGGCGGCAATACCATGTGCTCAGCCGATTGGGATGAAATACTATTGACAAATGTTCATATCTGATCGTAGTTAGAAAAACGAAGATAGACACCGCAGGTAGACTATACTCATTTTTAATTTACAAGTTACAGTAGCCGTGTCAAGAATCGGCTGTATATGAGCAAATGGTAGTCAGTATTCCCTGGCCATGATGTAATGGTAACACAAATTCACATGGGTTCTTTTTGTGGTACATCTTTCGAGTTATAGAAAGAGTTAGTTGTTTGTATGGAATAGATGATTCAGACTTGGGACGGTTTCAAAAAATTTAACCAAGATAGATAAACAAAGGAGATGATAAGTCGAGCAATCAAACCCGTATACATTCCAAGGTAGCTCTCTGATGTTTTAGTTTCTGTTCCATTGTTGGAAACTGGAGAACACCCAAACTACCAAGTGTTCTTGTGTCGATATCGTTGGACTTCCTTCGAGCCTACCAGCCTGCTCTTGATGCTTCTGTGGTTCAATATTTAGCACGCAATTATACACTATTGGTGAATATAGCTATAATGTTCACCTTCAGTCAGTATTGCACTGAAGGCCCACTTGAAGACCGGTCGGACCGTTGGATATGGAAGACATTCAACAAATTCTACGTGACAGTCCAAAATGAGCAGGTAGGAAGGTTCCCAGACATGCAAAAGCACCCAAAAAGGTTGCAACGTCCGCATATTAACATAAGTAGGAAATACCAGAAACCACTCATACATCCGTGTATCATGGCAACGAAAATTCATGTGCCAACTACAACACTCGAATGATGAAACCGATAGCCAAAGCTCAAGGATGGTGCTCGAAGTGTACAGTCTTGCTCACGAAGTTCATGATCGTCCCGACCTGTGAAGATTGTACACGTTCTAAACGTTTATCCACGGACCAAACTAATTGTGCTGCTTTTTCTATCCCCCTACACGAGCCATTTGAGAGGCATAAGAAAGACAGATATAGCCGAAACAAGACCCACGACAGCGAAGACGATAGCATCAGCAGCGATGATAGTGATTACGGCCTTAGCCCCCACTTCAGCGACGACAGTGACGATAGCGACCGCGAGTTCTATAGAGAACCCCCACCAGATTTGTATAGCCCGCGGTGGTGGTCTTCTGAAGATTTTGATATCAAAGAGCTTCTTGGGGAGGATGAACCTTCCACAGAAAACCCGTTTGCGTGGCAGAAGTTGTCAATCAAAAGCCATGACAACGCTTTGAAAAGGATTGGGTTCGCTCCTGGCTGTTCTCTATGCCTTGCAATGGCACAGGCGGTGTTAAACAACTTTCGAAAGACCGAAGCTCGTAATAAACGTTTTGCTTTGTTTGGGCTTGACTTTGGGGAGCCGTGTCTTAAGACTGATCATAAAGATGGTTTCATATCGTTCATATTTCGAAGTGTAGATGTGCAATTCTATGAAATCAATGGAGATCCTGTAGAGAAACATGTGGATATCACATTGATTTTCAACCCGGACTTGGAAAAAACTCTATTCACATACTATGATAGCCGGCGTTTTAACCTCAAATTCCTCAAAGACCAAATTAGCCAAGCTTTTGAAGTTGACAGATATGAGTCACTTGGAGTTGTGGCTATGTGCAAAGGTGAAAAGCACAAGAATCATATGAATGAGATATCAAGCTAATACGGGCTTCTAGATCTTCCCTCTTGCTTTCGACTCATCGATGTGAACAAACGGTGCGTGGTAAAGGTTGGAAACACGAGTTCCAAATACTCTGCTATTATCCACACACAGGACCTCACCAACATGACTTTACTCTCATCACGAAATGAGTTTCAGCTGAGACAGCCAGGCTCGTTGTCAGTTGGCAATATGTCCAAGACCCTACACGACTGTATGATGCTTGCCAGAGATTTAGATATTCCGTATATCTGGGTTGAAGATTACTGTGTCATGTCAGATAGTGAAGTTAACCGGACAGAACATATTCAATACGGGGACAGCATATATAAAAAGTCATGGCTTACGATTCTTTGTGCGGGAGCTAAAAATGTACATTCTGGGCTGCGTGGCTACAGCCAAGACCTTCTAGATTGCGGTAAAGACCTGACCGAAGCAAAATTGTTTGGACACATGGCATGCTGGAGTCTTTGGCTCACTACTGCTAGGCCTCAGTTATTGACTCGAGGATGGCCACTCATAGAAGAGCATATGTCCCCGAACCGGCTATACATGACAGATTACACGGTTGTTTGGGCTATAAATGGTTCCAAGGCGAGTCTCCATCAGGCTGTCCATGGAAATAAACCCTTTGTCGACGGACCCTTTGACGGGCTAATGCCGGAACATTCAGTATCTGAGTTGATGCAGGCGTACAGTGCACGGAAGCTTTATAATGACGACCAAAGGTATCGCGATATTGCGTGTTTACTGAATGCCCGTGGGCTGGACCATCTCCAATGTGTTCCAACCGATGAATTTGGCTTCTACCTGTTCTGGTCCACTATCAAACCTACAATAGGAATACTACATGATGATGACCTCTTATGTCATGGATTCATAGATGATGACTCGGCATTATCTCTCGAGGGACCAAACTTTGCGTTTCCAACATGGTCATGGCTCCACGTGAATGGGCGGGTGTACTGGACTCACAGCACACATAATTTGCGCAGGTCAATGTGCTTCTTTTACCATTGCCAGAGTCCTTTGAAGACAAAACTCCGTTGGCTAAGACGAACAGGCTTCCCAGTTTCACTCTCAAAGATGCTGACTGATAAACAAGTTGTGGTGTACGGCAAGGCGGAAATCCTAGATAACAGAGCTGGTGTCAGATTCGACTTCGCCCCTAGCAGATTCAACAGTGACTCTATTTTCCTAAGAATCGAGTTGTTCAGGTGGATTCCAACTGCCACGAGTACGATGAATCCTTGGTGTGAAATCTGTTATCTCGTTGTGCAACCTATCGACCCACCAGACGGATTCAAGGTACGCAATGTGATTCATGCACGTCGGGTAGGGACAATGTTAGAGGAACGGACGGATGAGTTTGAGAAGCGGGCAGTTACCCGTAGGGCTGGGTTGATACGTCCTATGGCACTGCAAAGCATGACCAGGTTGAAGGCGTTCCGTATGCGTCATTCGTTTGGACGACCGTTATGTAAGATTCTACGGAATATTGAGGTACCCGCAAAGCTCAAAAAGAGAACCTCCGTTCCTAGACTTCCACGCCCAATGAAAGAGCCACCCGTCATGATGGCAACGCAGCTCCAAAAGAAAAATCAAAGTGTTATGTTGGAGTCTACAACAAGTTCCGGTTTGGATATGCTGATCAACAGAAAGACCCGCAAACGCCAACGCTCATTGGATTCGGAGCTTTTGTTACCGCCCGCCAAGTCCCGAAAGCTACAGAGTGGCTCGGCATATAGATGGAAGAAGGAACGGACGACTGCTCGGCGAATTGTACGGTCACAAAGGAGAATGCCAGTCAAAAAGGCATTTTTTTCGCGGACGTACCAGGCGTTGAGAGCGCAAAGGCAGAATTTCATTCTTCATTGACAGGTGATATAGCACCTGCCATATGCGATATTACAGTGAAGGAATGGATAAATTTAGTTATCCTTGAGAGCAATGCGTAATTGAGACTAGCTAACCATACGAGTAATGCTAATTGCTAGCACTGCGAAATAAAAATTATTGTCCTTTGATATATTGTGTTAGTTGTATTTAGGATATTGTCATGTGCATATGTACATATGTATGTCTGTATGTACACACATGATTGCAATTGACCCTCGGGTCCACTTATACGATGCGTTATAAATATGAACAAGCGATTCAGGGACATACATACATACGTATGTACATACATACATACATGCTTAAACGTGTATGTATGTACATCCACATTTATTGACTAGTTCACACGCGACTCCAGTTGTTCGCCTTTGTACAGTGACAAATAAAAACGTCAACAGATCCTTCGTCTTTGGCGAATGCATCAACAATGTTGAATACGCTTGAAATAAAACGTTCTGGCCATGGAGCCTTCACTGTGCTATATTTCACACCAGATAACCCAGAGGTATGTACATACATGATTGGTCCAGTGGATAGATATGGCCATAGCAAGTTAACAAAAACTTGACATAACCTGTCTAGGTCCCTGATGGCATCGTCCATAAAAAACAAGTTGGCGATTCGCGTGAATCATGCAGCGAATATAAACGCCGCAAGATGGACATGGTAACCAAAGCAAACAACATGTGTTCAGGTTGTACTGAATCTCTTTTGGCCATGACTGTGGTGAAGGACTGTACCCAGTGTCAAGACGATATCATTAATATTCCTTACGATAGTTCGTACTATCCTCTGAAGAATTTATCTAAAACACCACCGCCTCCAGACGACCCACGATGGCTTTCCTTGCAAGACGAAGATTTCCAGAAACTTCGTGCTGCAAAGACAACATATGGAACAGATGGCCTTTTCCCGTGGATCATGCCCATCAATAACACCGACGGGGCTGGTATACGGAAACTGGGGCTTGATCCAGGGTGCCCGATTTGTTTTGGTTTGGCTAGAGCCATGTTAGCGGCGGTTGAATCGGCGACAAAGAATGAGGACTCCAAGTTTTCACTTACGAGTCTTGAGTTTGAACCTGGTACATTTGATCTGGGAACTGTGTACGGAATGCCATGCATGATATTCGGACCTCTCACGTTAAAGCTGCATAAATTCGGAGAGAGGGCAAACTCTCGTCCTAAATGGGGATGCGTCTATTTCAACTTACTTCTGGATTCTGATGATGCAGCTGTCAAAATCTATCCCTATGAGTGTACTCGTTTCAACTCCAAATTTCTAGCAGAGAAACTACACGAAAGCTCTACTCTAGATAGTGAAACTTCAACGAAGACCACGGTTACTCATGAAAACGGTATATGTTATATCTCGGCTGGCAAGTTTAAAAGCTAACATTCACATACAGGGTTCCCTGTATCCTTCCGGCTCATTGATATCGACAAGAAATGTGTTGTACGAGTTCAAGATAAGGATGTCAAGTATGCTGCCATCAGTCACAGGTGGGATACTGTTGGTAGTGATATGCTCACCCTAGAAACCGATCTTAAATATTCGACGCCTGGCTCACTATCTGCCGACAACATGACAAAGACTCTGTATGATTGTATGCGTCTAGCGAAAGATTTGGGTATCAACTATATCTGGGTTGATCGTTATTGCATCAAGCAGAACAGTGCCAGTGACAAAGCTGATCATAAGGCTTGCACGGATATAATCTATGGTAAAAGCTACCTGACAATTTTCTGCGCCCTAACCAAAGACCCACACATGGGATTGACGGGTTATACGCGAGACTTTGCCCATCCCCAGGACTGGAGGCCCCCCTCTAATCGCGACTGTCCCGGTTATTCAGAGCGGTGGGAACTGTGGATGGATAGATTTCGGCCGGCCTGGTTCAGGCGAGCCTGGACTCTACAAGAAGAGCATATCTCTCCCCGTCGACTCTATCTCACGGATTGGATGACCGTCTGGCATACTCAGTGTCCAACGATCTCGTACTACAATGCTGCGAATGGCTGGAAAGTGGACACAACCACCGAATGTTGCAAGGATATTACCAAGCCTTTATCTGAACTGCTCGAATTGTATACTAAAAGGGAGCTAACCTATGCAGAGGATATGCTCCATGGTATCACCGGTCTTCTAGATGCTCGTGGAGTGGATCACGTTCATGGCATAGGGGTCCGTAAAATGCGGTACAATCTTCTTTGGAAATCACAAGACAATGACTTTGTCGATGGCTACCGTTCGGACGACCCGGAAGGACCCCGCCCTCGCCCTAAACTGATCTTTCCAGACACTCAAGATTGCCAAAAGGATTCGCGTCAGCGAAAGTATCCCGACGATTCGGATGGTTCGGATGGCTCTTATGATTCTGACGGTTCTGAAGCTTGGGAGAGACAAGAAATGGAGCGTTCGGAGCGACCAAGCTTGTTTCCAACATGGTCATGGGCCAGTGCCTATGCGCCAGTGTCTTGGTCGGAACTTAAGGTTTCTAAGGATTTGGCCAACCCGAGATCGCTGCTATTTCATACTAAGGTCCCTCAAGCAAAGCGTTTTTCTCTGCTTAGGCGTATTGGTCTCCCATTGAGTTTTGTCAACAAACTCAGTGACAAACAAATTGTACTTCACGCCAAGGCTCGTCTCACCAGAACTTGGCACGAACTTCAACTCGATTGGGATCCTGACTGTTTGGAACATGCTCCTGGGGCGTACGTTATTGGGCTTTATACCCAACCTGATGAGGAGTGTGGAGAGCTACCAAACAATTTGAGCATCGTAGTCAAGCCCTTTGCTACGCCAGCAGGTCTAGGATATGGCAATGTCATCCATGCGAAACGTGTTGGCACCACAGAAGAGCCGATATGGGATGATAGCCATATCATTTCGGACTATGACATTTACACAAAGAGGAAAAGGCCTCTGTTATATAAGATAGCATGGATACGCCCCATAGCTATCCAAAGCATCACTACATTGAAGTCCTTTAGAGCTAGTCACATCCCACGGGCACGAATCCGGAATCCTAAACGCCGGCGCAACCCCTCTCCTAAGCACGATCGAGTAAAAACCTTCGGAAAGCACTTACTCCCGCCATCTCACTCGAACACCGGCAAGGGGACGTCCAAGACCTTAGAACGACAACCTAGACAACAACAGAGGGGGGAGCCTGTTGTTTTGGCAGACCGTAGTGTATCTAAACGCAAGCGGTCTTTGGAGTTGGATCGTGAACGACCTGTCTCTAAAACCCGGAGGTTGCTGAAGCCTTCTTTCTCCTGTGGTAAAAAGGAACGGAAACGCCAGCGGGCGGAAATACGTTGGAGGAGACAGAAGTCGGTTAATAGGGCTTTCTTTGGACGCAAGCCTGGGACGAGACACGCTTGTTATAAAACATTCATTTTACACTGATGTTTGTTGCGATGGGACTTGACGTATACAGCTGTTAATACTTAATATATTTTATTCGACAACACATATTACATTTAGGTAGATATGAACACGTACATACATACATGTGTACATTCCCACATACCCAATATGTTACTCATTCTTTGTAGCCCTGATTTGTATGCACGCAGCTCAAAACAGGTAGGTGATCACAGTACTATATATCACTTTCAACCCTACTTATATCTGTATTCTATCGATATGAACTCAGATTTGTATGGTCATAGGCTTCTGGAATGGATGCTGCTCTACCTGGTAACCATCCTGCCCACTCAGCAGCGTTCCCATTCGCAGAACCCGTTGCGAAAGTCACTACAATATCGAGGCCAAGGTGACATGGAGCCATATTAGGGTATTAGGGTTGCCAGTGTGGTTTTACAGTGCGTATGCACTGTGTATCATGTATAAACTGTAGGCTCACACTGTGAAGAAGGTGTGTGTTACCCTTTTTGTAGGTTTTGGTATACCAACCCTACCGTTGACCAACTCACATGCACATGTATGTATACGAATTATCGTGACGTCATTCGGGCAACCATTTTTCTCACAATCTCAAAAGTCTTATCATTCCAATTCCATCTATACGAACCAAGATATCCAAAAAAAAAAACAAACCCAAAATAAAAAAACACAAAAAAGATATAAACAAACAATCATATACTCAGGCCACCTTCATAAAAACAACCCCTTATTTGCCTCTTCCTCGCCCTGGA
The DNA here is from genome assembly GCA_000833645.1 of Huntiella omanensis. NCBI lineage: Eukaryota > Fungi > Ascomycota > Sordariomycetes > Microascales > Ceratocystidaceae > Huntiella > Huntiella omanensis. Next base: position 28,903 of record JSUI01006359.1, read on the forward strand.
GTACTTCCATTATACTCAACCCGACTTTTTGGTCTTGGAGTGGGCTCGTTAGACATCCCAATGTCTTGCACTTTATCCGGCCGCGGCGTCCGGTCCTTATCCAGAGTTGCTGACCGCGGTTGCTCGGCTTCGGTATCGTCAGCTTCCGTAGCGCTTCCAGACAGAGAGAGTGAGTCAGGCGGTGTGCGGGCAGCGGGAGCTACTGGGTCACCAGGCCGTGGGTTCACCTGAATGGGCGGAGACAGAATCAGACTATCAATAGATGGGGTGTCAACACGACAAAGACGAGCTCGAGGGCTAACAGGCGAATCATGCGAATTCGGCCTTGAGGGTGTAGCGTCGAGTGTAGAATTTGGGGAGGTAACATCGGCAGGTAATGTGATGCTGTCGTGAGAGCTCGCACGCATCATTTCTATACCCAGCTTAGATGATGGTAAAGCAGGGCGGGGACGCAAATGTTTATCACGGGCTCCCTGGTTATCTTCTTCCTCATCATCGGCAGACTCGGCGCCTGAAGATAGAGCGGACGGTTGCTTAGTGATGATGAAGTCACGTCGCGAATGCGTTGGCTTTGTCCCAGCCTTACGAACAAAGGGACTGGACGGATCAAGGCGGGGAACAGCCGAGGAGCTAAGACCCGAAGAGCCAGGCGATGAGATCGAGTGACTTGGGCTATGAGTAATAGGGCCATGTGTAACAGATGACGAAGAAGAGTCACTGCCGATGCTAGTGCCTAGGGTCGAAGGCGAGAATGTCAGAGACAGACGCGAGGGTGGAAGGGGAATATTGGCAGGGATTGGAGGGACTGGAGGGATATCCATCTGCTCATCATCACGAATACCTAGTCCACCGTCAATCCAGGCGCCGATGCGGTGCTTGTTGCTTGCCATGCCGCCAGAAAGTGAATTACCAGCATTGATCGGTGAATCGTCAGTAGTAGTGACCGAATCATTGTCGCCGTAGATTGAAGAGATAGAGTCCTCGCGACTGGAAGGGACCAAGCTACTGGCCGTGCGACCCGGGAAACCGGAAAGTTGACTAGAAGTAGGGCTAGTTTCGTTACGGAGAGTAGCCATGCGGATAGCTGAAGGTCCAGGATGAGGGAGTGAGATAGGCGCCGATGAGAATGAGTTGGCAGGCTTCCAGTTACACATGCCGCGCATGACCTCAGTCAACTTTGAAGAGCTGATGGGCTTTTCGATTAAGCTATTGAAGTAGTGCGGCGCAGCAAGCTCCTTGAGATAGGCAGTGATGGCGACGATGGGCGTGTGCTTGTTGATATTCGAGGTTTCACGTACCATGCGGGCAACATCACTACCATTGATGGTTGGGAGTTTGAACTCGAGGAATATAATGTCAAACTTGATGTCACCAGTGGCATAGCGGAGAGCTTCAGGTCCAGTAGCAACTGCAATAGTACGACATTTTTGCTTCTCAAGCAGCTTCTCCATAACCATGCGAGCTACGGGATGATCCTCACCAATGAGAACGTCCAGAGGTCTGAACACTGGTCCATTGTCAAGAGCAATCTGTGAGAAGCGCCGTGAGTTTTGGCGACGACGCTGGACATTGAGCAGTGCATTGTGTTTATCTCCTTCGTTATCCGAGGACGACGGCGACAGATCAAACACCTGACTACGGCGGTTGCGGTGGGGCAGTAGACTCTCGGCTGCAATAGGGCTACCATCATTAGACTGAGAGCCCACAGTAAGGGAACGTGCGCGGTTGGTCGCAGAACTGCTAGGACGGGGTGTACTAAGCACCCTCCCTGGAGAGAGTGACAACGGTGGTGGTGCTGACGGTCGAGACTTAACCGGCGTAGCAGTAAGAGAAGTAGCACTCTTTGGCAGTGGTGGAATGGGAGGAATAGGCGGCACTGGTGGAACCCCCGAGAGTGGAGGCATGGATTGCGCACTCGAAAGAGAAGGCACTAACTTGGGCGTCTCCTGCATTGGAGGCGAGGTAGAAGTCTGTTGTGACAGGCTAGAAAGAGTACCGGAAACCTTACGTCTGCTATCGGAAGTCTGACCTGCGACAAATGACATGAGCAGCGGCGAAGAGGGTTGTGATACCCGATTAGGGGAGTTAACCATACTGAACGCCGCTGCTGGTGACTGTGGCCGACTCTTGGCATTGGACAAGGTGCGTTGAAGGGCGCCTTGCATGCTAGGCATAATGGGACTGTTTTCCATTGAAGTCGCACCTGGTAATGGGGAAGTCAAAGAGCTCGTCGCTGATATATTTGTGTTCAGCGATGGCTTAGCCTGAGCCGTTTCTGTCCGTAGTTTCTGGATCATCGCCTTGTTTGCTTTGTCTAACGCAGGAAGGTTCTTGTAGACGAAGTTGCCGAAGTCATCAGTGCCAACAGGTTCGCTGAGCCGACGACTCTTAGTATCGCGGATATGCGGCGGGATGGACAATGGAATGCCACCACGTTTTGCTGGGTTGGCTCCAGTGCGGACACGTGATAAGGCATCATGGGGTCGATCATGGTAATCCGAGCTGGACGAAGAAGTCGGCAGCGGTGGTGCCTCTTCAAGCTCTTCTTCAAATGACTGCAGGGTAGCACCGCGAGAATCAAAATACTCCGTGTCTTCAGGATGCTCAGTGGCTGGTACAAACTGCGCTTCATCTTCAAGAAGCGTATCAAAGTTGATATCCCCAAACCATTCATGACTGCGAATCTCAGCACCACCAGACGGGAACTTGTCTTTCATATTGGCACCCAAACGCTCATCTGGGTCCATACATAGCAACTTGTTGATCAAGTCAATAGCCTCTTCCGACATACACATATCTTCGTCTTCGGGGAAAACTAGCCGGCGTGCCAGAATATTCTCAAACACTAGCTCCGGTGCTTCGGCATGGAAAGGGGGAAACCCATAGAGGAATTCATATCCGATACATCCGACAGACCACCAATCACTGGCCTCGTTCTGCTTTTCACCGCGAACAGTCTCAGGTGCCAAGTAATCCGGAGTACCCACAAACTTGCGGTTGGAGTTGTCTTCGGGGTCAAATAGAGTCATAGTAGGCGGCATCATACCAAATGATTGAGTGGTTGATGCTGACATGCGAGAAAGATCCGAATCTACACCAGAGATATTGGCATGGAGAGCAACCATATTTGGGGACATTGGTCCATCCAAGTAACCAGCCTCTGATCCTTCATCCACCGACTTACCACCCACGGACAACGTGCCAACCGAAACAGTAGAAGAGTCAGCTTCGTTGAGGTTTAGGTGAGTCAACATATTGGAAAAGGTTTCACTGCCACCACTATCGCTGCGGAACTTGTTCACTGTGCGTTTAATATCGCTGTGGGAGGTGGATGGAGGACCAAGACTGAAGGAGGATGGCTGGCTCATCACACTAACATTATCGGGTGTTGACATGGCAGTCATACTTGGTGATTGACCCGTTGCTGGGACATTTGGCATGTGCATGTCAAGAGAGGCGGACCGAGATGTAGCAACTGATGACGCCCGGACAAACGGTCCCTGTTTGAGCAGATCTGGCGCGGGTTCAGCACCTTCATCTGTGACTGCTCGTTTTTGGCGACCGACAAGACCCATACGGGAGAGACCGAAATCTGTGAGCTTGAGATGTCCTTTTTGATCAATGAGTAGGTTATCTGGCTTAAGATCACGATGAATAATGCCACGACTATGCAAATGATCAACACCGAGAATGACTTCAGCCAGATACTTCTTGGCCCAGGCCTCGGGAAGTCCACCGAGAATCTTGATAAGTGACGCGCAGTCACCGCCATTGAGATACTCCATGACTAGATAAAGGTAATCCTTGCTGGAGAAAGTCCAGTACAATTTAGCCACAAACTCACTTTGACCCTGCCACATCATAATGGCTCTTTCAGCTTTGACATTGCCAACTTGATTTTTGGCAACCATGTCAGCTTTTTTCAAGACCTTGATGGCAAAGTACTCGCCCGTAGTTTTCTTTTTAGACAGGTAAACACTTCCGAAAGCACCCTTACTGATTGGCTTAATGATTTCGAAATCGCGAATAGAGGGCTGTGATGGCCGTGGTTGTGCTGGCAAACCGTGAGCTCCCAGACGTGGCGATGGTGGTGGTTTCATGACGAATTCGGACATTGCAGCTGACGATTGGCGTCTATGGTGACCGTGGTGGACTGAGAGCGGAGCAGGAGAGCTGAAGTCACTACCAGGAAGCATTGGTGAACATTCAGGTGAGTTTAGACCAATGTCATGTTGATATGGGAATGACCGTGGCTTAATACGTAATGGCGATGCTGGTTGGGGTGGTGGGGGTAACCGTGATGGCGACTCTTGACGATGTGGCGAGGTATTTCCAGTAAGCACCAAACTCCGACGCTGGTGGTGTTTGGCGTTGGCTGCTCTACGCAAGTCTCCAAACTCGGAAATAGGCGAATCTGTGCGCATGGGGTTCCGTGATGCCACGGACGAGGAACGCATACTGACGTCACTGTCACCGGCTTCGCTCCCAAGAATCATACTTTCACGGCGCGAACCTCGCCGAGACTCACGGGCCGATGGCCCTGGAACCATGATGTTGTGTCCTAAGTTAGGAGCAGCGGTGGTAACTGGTGTTGGGCATTCCCGTGGGCTATCAAAAGAGAGTACAGACTCGATAATAGATATTGGTCGAGACCCATGGTCTCTTTGCTCCGTGACTCTATCAATGGCAGCCTCCAATACTGATTGTGGTCTAGTCGAATCAAAATAACCATCATGCATAGACATAGCATCAGCCACACTTGCAACCCCTGTCTCATCATCAGAATCAGATTCACAGCCAGCAGCAATGCGAACAGCACGATTAATGGCGTCATCGATACATTCCTGAACCATAACCGCGAACTCTATACGGATACGTTCAGCATACTCAATAATTCTGCGATGCCGTACAACGGCGTCTACTTTTTCCTTGGCCGCCCGTTCGGTATCGGCGCATAGCATTGCTAGGCCCTGTTCCTGTTCTAGAGTATTGGTGCTTGGCGACTGCCACTGTAAAACCTGTGCTATCCGTGATTCTGACTCGGGCGACTGGGTCCGGAAATCAAACGGATCGTCGGACGGATTCGGCGGCTCTTTGACTGCCGGGGTTGACACTTCAATGGCCGTGTCACACAGATCGACCAACAGTTCAACAATACGGGCTTGTGGGCGACGGATGGCAAAGGAACGGGCTCTTGCGTGACCAAAGCCAGGCCGTTCGCGAGACGGCGTTGTGGCACCACCAGGAGCGCCAGGTGACGAATGGGCTGAAGCTGGTGGCGGGCCAATAGGTAGGCCCTTGTACTCGGCCATAGGAGTAGTCTGGTGCTCAATAGACATTGGTCTACTCTTGCGAGCCTCGAGAGCATCGAGCACACGGACAATGGCATGCCGGTGTTCGGTGAGCGTTTCCTGTGCCATTTGTACCTCCATCTCAGCCTTGTGTTCCTGGAGACACAAGTCTGTGTGTTTCTCAAACCACCATGCAGGAATGCTGCGCTCGCAGATGCGGCATAGTAGTGGCGGTGGTGGTGGCGGATGCTTGTCTGGGTCTGCGGAGCCGGATTCGGTGAGTTGCACAAGGTAGGTGGCCAAGACCTCGGCACCCGAGCCAAGGGAATGCACAATCACGGGGGGGATGTCGATTTTGATTTCCTTGGGCGGCTTCCACGGGCGAATCATCCACATTGTCTAACGGGACTTTTGGTTAGTGATAGACCGACGGATTGGAACTTGCGAACAAGGTAGTTCGACAGGGCTGGTGGAAGAGTGCCACGACATATCCTGTTCGGCGACTTACATGGCTTTCGGTGCTCGAGGCCGAGTCATACACTATAATGCCCTGGGCTTCCAACTCGATAATGGGGACATGTGACTCGTCGTCGTCCCCCTCTTCGTCGTCAATAACGGCTTCATCGGTGTTGGAAACGCGGTCGTTGTCGCCCTCTTCCGAGGCGAATGTGGTTTGTATAGTGGGAGTCGGTGGGGTGCGCGCAAGTTTCGACTTAGATCCCAACTCTAAAGCAAAGCGCACGCTACAACTGCGCGAGTCGTCTTTTTTCATGGACTCAGCTGCGTTTTTAAAAACATCCTTATCCGGGCTAACAATAATGTCGGCGAAGGGCTTCCCAATCAGGTCCGTCTCATCACTACCAACTACGTCAGACCATGAGGGACTGATCCAACGGATCGTGCCGTCAAAGTTGACATCGACAATGATATTGAGCGTCTGCTCAACAGCTTCCCGCAGCTCTTCTCTTTCTTCGCGAATATCCTGGCTGAACGAACGTTGCATGTTTCCGCCCTCTACCCGTAGAGAGGATAGAGGGGAGATCATGGGCGAGTGCCCAGATCTCGAGCGAGGCGGCTCTTGCTCCATTGGCTGGACGTTTCAAGGCGAAGGGTATAGAGGAGGCTAAGATACGGCAAACATTGAGGGTGGGGGACGTGGTTGTTCGTGTAGATGTCGAGGAAGGTCCGGATATAAGCTATGGCGTCGGTAAGCGGATCGGTGCGGTAGGAGCCCTTTTGAGAGCCGGGGACAGATTGTTGGTCTGATGTGGGGTTATTGTATTGTTTTAGCGGGATTCGTTTCAGCCAAAGCTTTGTGGTGGCGGTAGTCGAGCAGAGGCAACAAGAGACGGAAAGTACCGAAGCGGTTGGGGGTTGTGAGCGGGGCTGATGCGTGACTCCGGTCAGTGTTTGAATGAGGGAACTTGGAAATAACTAAAAAAGCAGTGATATGATTTGGTCGGGATCAATGTGAGTCGTGATGTTGAAACAGTGGCCCGGTAGGCATTGTTTGTAGAGTTTCGGTGTGAAGAGAAAATGTCGTCGGGACGTGGGGTGGTAAAATGGAAGCTTTGAAAAATGATAAGAATGGCAACATGCAAAGAATGGAATCTTCAATTGCTGTTGGCGAAAGTTGAACAAAGGTCTAGACAGGGACACACGGTCAAGCAACCACGGTGAACTTGGGAATTCAATGAAGCTATGGATAGGCCTTGAATGGCAAAAAGTAAGCTAGACTAGACTCAAGCTCCAGGGCAGGCCTAGCACAACGGCGACTCAATTAGGATTGTTTGGTGGGCCGTTCAAAGGGTACCCGACAGCAAAAAACAAGCAAGCTAATCCAGAAGAAAGTCTGATAATAAAGCAGCGGTTGTTTAATTGAAGACAGACATGGCTGCGATTGCGGGACAGAGTAAAAATCGTGAATATCTTGGGATACCAACAAAGTTCTGGTTTTCCCTGGTGCTCGTTGGACAACAACAAACGAGGGTAGAACACAGACAGACAGGTGCTGACTAGCTAACTGGCTGATGGAACTAAACTGACTGGTGGACAAGACACCACGACACGGCAGGCGGTGCAACAGAAGCAGTCGATGGATGGGCTTTTGTTCGTGAAGGTCTTTTGTTCCCTGTGCCGAGCTATGAGGTGGTAGCGACAGCTGTGCACAGGCGGTGGAGCGGCAATGGGACGGATTGGATTATGGGCTCAGGCCTTGAGGACATTTGGCTTGTCAACAGGAGGACAGAATTTAGTTTTTGTCAATCACTTATGCCATTACAAAATCAATCAGGCCAGGTCGTTACGGTTGTGTGTTGTTCGTAGTGTTCGTTTTCCATGCCTTGCGTTGTTAGAAACTCGCTTGTGACTTTTTTCCCTTCCTTTCGTACTCGGCCGTCATATTCATTATTCATCCTCAGCATAGCGCCACCGGCATGCGTGCCAGGTCCTGTACTTGGGTTCTCAACAGTGGGGCCATGGAGACTAAAAAAGCCTGTAACCATCGCCAATATAGCGGTCTAGGAACGAACCCCGTGAACAAAGAAACAAAGGAAAAGCCCTGTTTTCCCCAACTACCGTCCCCTATTACCATTGTAGGGAACGACGAATGCCTGTGTTTTTCACATTCTTAGGTCTGAACAGCGCTTGTTCGAGCAAGTTTTGAACGCTGTCGAGGCAGGACTCGTAGAACAGCACCCTTGCCGTGAAAAACGATGCGGTAAAATCGGATGGAGTTTGCCTTTGCTTGCTGGATCGGTCCTGGTGAAATCCTCGCCCGGCCAGGCTTGGCTACAATAGACATGGATGGTCGGATGCGTGGTACTCATAATGCACTGCAACTCTAGACTCTAGCAACCACTATGGCGCGATTCATTCGTGCAAAATTGTGGTCATCTGGATGAATGTCGACGGCAAAGACACGACACTTTCATCTCCATTTTCGTCGCCGCTTCTATGATCCTACACTTTTGTGTGCGTATGCACGACAGTCACGTGAAGCTGCACTCCCCTCTTGTAAACTACGGTACAACGTCTATCTCTCCCAAAACCCTAAATCGCCACCACAGTCGGCACCACAGACACACATGGCATGACGACCCCGGGTCAACATGCACCTTTTGCATGACGGTGGTCTCTTTTCCCTTCCACCGGAACAGCCACGAATTGGTTGCGAATGGATTTCATAACTTTTTTTATTGGAGCTCACGCCAATAGCACGTCTGACCTGACCTTCCTTCCAATTATTGGTAAGCTTTGTATAGTACATAGATCGCCCGCCGGCTTTCTAGTACAATTTGGTTTGATGCCAAGCGAGCTGTAGCTGCAATGCACGGGAGGGGAGAGAAAACAAAAGACGGCACATGGTGGTTTTCCTTCTGGCAAGACCAGAAAATGGGTTGATATCTGCATCGCGTGCAGATTATCCAGCGAACCCCAACGTCGATCAACCTTCAATCACCTGTCTTCTCGATATCACGTATAGTGCCCTTGATAAGAAAATCTACCATCCAACCTACGCTCTTTACGCATGATAGTTTTCCCTTTGACCGACGTGCCGCTTCTAGCCTGTTCGGATATGGTATCTTCATTGAACATGTAGCCACACTTATCACTCCTTGCAACTTAATAATCACTCCTGATATGCCGCCCTTAATGCATCTTAGCTGCATGAGCATGGATAAATATGATCCATCTCCACCAGCATTGGAACTCTTTTCGCCAGACAAAAACGCGGAATGGTGATATGGGATGTGGGAACTATCATACAGTCACCCAAGCAAGCACTAATGCCCCTAATGCTTCTCATTATATATGGCAAGTCAAAGCACGGCATCCATATCTAAGTCCTATAGAAATAGCAGATAGATGCATATGTATGTGCGTATGTATGTATATGGTTTTCAAAGTGCATGTTGAACCGTAAACATAACTCTCGCCATATGTCAAGTCATGCCAACCTGACAGCCACCTCGTTCGCATGTCACAGGTTTGCTCCGACGCTGTCGCAACACCACCAACAACCCCAAAACAACCACCCTCTATAGAAACTGTTTGCCATGTCTGACTAGACATGCGACACAAGAACTGTGACCTGTGTGACTTTACAGGTGGTTTGTTTCGTTTTTTATGCGTGGTGGAGAGATTCTCGGGAGTTCTGAGGTCATGAAGGGAAATCTGACTGGGGATGAAGGGGGGCAAGGCTAATGCCGGGTAATTGAGGGGCCGTGTGTGTGTGGCGCTTGCGGGGGCGGGGTAGCACGTATGGGGGGCAATAGATGTATGTACATACATATGTATATTGATGTAGTACATGCAGTGTAATCGGAAAGAAACAAATGGGTATCAGGGGCATAACATGTCGAGTCGGCCATTAAATGCAGTCAGTACGCCACTACATCTAGGGCGAGTATTAGCCCTAAGAAAGTAAGCATAAGCTGGTATAGTTAGTATATGCACAATCCACTCTGGATAATCATCACATTCGAGCTTACAAACAATCCGCCAAAAAAAAGGGCATTCGGTTCCATCCCCCCAGCGAGGCCTTGTCCATGCAATAAGGCCTCTTGTAGTTTCCACACACGATAAATGCCTAGACATATCGTGACTACTGACCAGGCATAGCAGGCCGTCGCCAAAGGTATGCCAACGGTAGAGAAATTAAACTCATCTAGTCGTTCAGTGTCATTTTCCAACACAAACAGTTGCGAGATAGTAGTTCCTGTAACTGCTCCTAGAGCTGAGGTCCGAAGGTAGCCAAGAAATGTGCGTTCCACAGCTATGGGCTCATTAGTATTTGAAAAATCTCCAACGACAATCAGTTCAACTCACCTAGGTGGTCTCTCGAGGCTGCAATATCAACAGATACCACAATATATCGCTTCCAAAACCTGATCATTCGCGACCGTATATCCCCTCCATCTGGTCCCAGGCTAACCACCATTTCCAACTGTTCACCAATCGTTGGTGGCCGAACAGTTGATGCTCGATCACTTTCTGATTCTGTTGAAGGTGCACGATCCAGTGGTACTTCTCTCATCTCAATCCATTCATTCGTCGCCGGGGTTCTTGCTGATGTAATCGCATGTCCGCTGACTCGGGACTCGCCATGGCTATCATGCCAAGCTGGCGTAGTGGCGGGAGGACGGGCAAGGTCCCCGGAAGATGCAGCTTTTCGGATATGAGGGATAGATGGACGTCGCATTGTAAGGTGCGCGGGTGGGGGTTTCCGCATGGTGGGAGTGACCTTGGGTGATGGCATTTTGGTCTTTATCCGTTGTTAGTGATGCTTATCACGTATATTGTTGTTAGGTCTTATCTTACAGATAAATTTGGTAGTGTTGGGAATAAGCGGGCAGCAATTATGCAGTAACCAAAAACGAGTCTGTAGAAACAACACGTACATACATTTCAGATCCGTCAGAAGCAAATCCTCGGTTTTCTGAGTACATGAGTGGTGGGTATGTCACGGTTTGTTGGTGTCGGCGACAACTTCATTATTTCGCCGTTTACGATGTCAAAGCATTTGGCCGGGTGTCCTGGATCCCTTGAGATTGGAAACTGGAGAAAGTATGCATACAGTTACGTTTATGTGATACATGTACATACATACTTCAAAGACACACAGCAACTGTCTAACACTGCATTCAGGGAATGGTCTTGGTCATATATCCCCTCCTGTCGGTTACATACAAATTGGCATGTTACCCTCCATCCTGAGGGTTGACCCGGTTCGGCTATTACATAGGGTTATTTGGAGAACGTATTGGTGTAACCGAAGATAAAGCCCGATAACGAGCCACCCAGGAAACCCAAATATACCTACAACAGACATGAACAGAGCACGCATGTGTTTAGAAATTGGTTCCCATGTTTTTGATATCAAGAAAGTCCGAGCCCAATGCCAGACCGGATAAATACTTTTACATATGGAGCTATCGTCGTCATTGTCCGTTTCCGCATCCTTGGTACAAGATAGACGAGCTTTAGACGCCAAAGTCGTGCCTATCGGCAATTCATCGGAATATCTTCGGGTGAACAGACATCGTTTGAGGAGATATCTTGTTTGTTAGTTCCGAAAGTGGCTATAAACAAGGCTGTGATGGTGGCACAGAGGATCTTGACATGTGAAGAGGTTTATGTGATAGGCTGGGTGGTTTTTGAATTCCAGGGGTAAGCTTACCGTGTCCATGTGTGCACCGTCAAAAACCGATGAGAAAAGGAGGGCTTGAGCGGAGCTGAATTGGGGGGCAGAACAAAGAGATGGGATATTAGCGTGAGATATTGGCACCGCCAAAGATGTCCCGCGCAATACATACATACAATAGGCCCTCGGCTCGCTCGTGGAGTTGAGATTCACTATACTACAATTTATGTCTAGGATCCGGCCTTCCATTGTACTACATCACCAAGTCTCCCTGAATCTACATCACAAAATCCTCCCACGTGAATCCATACATAAACCCTGTCGCCAATCATCAACAGACCTGCTGTATGACCTCATCACCCAAACTACCACACAGACGTCATCCATCCGCTCATTCAATCCAAGAAACTCCCTAAAATACCCCCAATTTACCCCCCAACATCGGCCCTACAACGCGCCAAAACACGGTAGATCCCCGGCAGAGCATCGGAAGATCTTCTCGTCCTAGCTTCCCTTGACGACCCAGCAAACCGGCAATCGGCCCCACTTGGACTGGGAAGTCATGCATCCTGTAAGTGGTTCGAATGGCGGATTTCCTTTTAGGGATAAGGAAGCCAGACAAAACTAGTTTGGGTGAAGAGCCTGAGTGATAAAGACGGCTGGTTATATAAAGCGGGAGCGCCGGGAGCTTTGTTTCGTAGTCTTTTGTATTCTTGTAATTAGTATATTACCCTATTCACTGTTATAATGTCCTCGACGATAACGCCTCCACTCTCCCGGCCACAGTCCAAGTCCGGCGTCGACGCCTCTAAGGCCTACAAGACTGAAGCTCTTGATAAACTCCACTCTCTCACTCTCTCTGAGAAGGTTTCTCTTCTCACTGCCTCTGACTTCTGGCACACCACTGCCATCCCAGAAAAGAATATTCCCTCTATCAAAGTGTCAGACGGTCCCAATGGCGCCCGTGGCAGCATCTTCGTAGGTGGTACCAAGGTAAGGACTTTTTGCTCTCATGAAACAGGCGCATCCGCTAATAGCGTTAATCCAGGCCGCTCTCTTCCCATGCGGTGTCTCCCTCGCCGCAACTTGGGACCGTGAGCTCCTCCATGAAGTTGGACAACATCTAGCCGACGAGGTCAAGGCCCGCCAGGCCAATGTTCTTCTTGCACCAACAGTCTGTTTACACCGTCACCCTCTCGGTGGCCGCAACTTTGAGTCGTTTTCCGAAGACCCACTTCTCACTGGTAAACTGGCCGCATCTTACATCGACGGCCTCCAATCCAAGGGTGTCGGTGCCACTATCAAGCGTAAGGACCTTTCATATCATCTTGGGCAGAATTATCTCTAACATCTACCGTAGACTTCGTTGCCAACGAGCAAGAAACTGATCGTCTCACCATTAACGCTCTCATCCAAGAGCGTCCCCTGCGCGAACTCTACCTCAAGCCCTTTGAGATCGCCGTTCGTGAAGCTAACCCCTCAGTTCTTATGACCGCTTACAATGCCATCAACAACCTCCACGCCGACATGAACACCCACACGCTCCGTGACATTCTCCGTGGCGAGTGGGGTTACGATGGCTGCGTCATTTCCGATTGGTTCGGTACCAACTCCTCGGTTGAATCTGTTGTTGCCGGCTGCAATATTGAGTTCCCCCACAGCAAGAAGTGGCGGTACGAAAAGCTTATTTCTGCTGTCGAAGATGGTACTCTCGACATGTCTGTTATTAACGAGGCTGCCCTTTCCGTACTTGAACTCGTCACCAAACTCAAGGGCTCCGATATGTCTCCCGAAAAGCCCGAACAATCCAACGACACCCCCGCTGCCCGTGAATTAATCCGTCGCGCTGCCGCCGATGGCATCGCCCTTCTCAAGAACAACAACTCCCTGCTCCCCCTATCACCCGATGCCAAAATTGCCGTCATCGGGCCTAACGCCAAGCGCGCAGTCGCCGGTGGTGGTGGCTCGGCCAGTCTCAACCCATACTACCTCACCACTCCCATGGAGGGTATCGAAGCCGTTGCTACCAACCCTGTCTCCTTTGCCCAGGGCACTCACATTCACAAATGGCTTCCCGTTGCCACCCCCTTCTGCACCCGGGAAGATGGTGAGTCTGGCGTTCTTCTGTCTTGGTATAAGGGTGATAACTTTGAGGGAACCCCGGTTCTTGTCGAGAAGAAACCTGGCTCGGATCTCTATCTTTGGGATTCTGCGCCTCTCGGCCAAACTGGCCCCCATTGGTCTGCGATCGCCACCACGAAAATTACCGCCAAGACTACCGGTACCCACACCCTCAGTATGCTTTCAGTCGGCCCGGGCCGTCTCTACGCCGATGGAAAGCTTCTTCTGGACATGTGGAACTGGACTGTTGAAGGCGAGGCCATGTTCGACGGTAGTGACGACTGGCTTGTCGAGATCCCCATGACTGCCGGCCAATCTATCTCTCTCGAGATCCACATGACCAATGAGCTTATGCCGCGGGCCAAACAGTCAATCACCGGGGAAACCCACCGTTTCGGTGGCTGCCGTATTGGTTTCTATGAAGAAGACAAAACTGACTACATTGCCGAGGCAGCAGAGGTAGCTCGTGCCGCTGATGTCGCTGTTGTGATTGTCGGTCTGGATGCCGAATGGGAATCTGAAGGCTACGACCGTAAGACCATGGACCTTCCCGTCGACGGTAGCCAAGACCGTCTCGTCGAGGCTGTACGTGCAGCAAACCCCAATACCATTGTTGTCTGCCAGAGTGGGTCCCCAGTGACCATGCCATGGGCCGATGAAGTCCCAGCAATTGTCCAGGCTTGGTACCAAGGACAAGAAGCCGGTAACGCTCTTGCCGATGTCCTCTTTGGAAAGGTCACTCCCAGTGGTAAGCTGCCATTCTCATGGCCTCGTCGCATTGAAGATACCCCCGCCTTCGTCAGCTGGCCTGGTGAGGATCAAGTTTCCGTGTATGGTGAGGGTCTTCATGTTGGATACCGTCACTACGACCGGGCGTCGATTACCCCGCTTTTCCCCTTCGGGCACGGTCTCTCATACACCAGTTTTACCTACGGTGAACCGACACTCTCATCATACAAGCTTACTTCCGACTCCAACATCACCCTTACCATCCCCATCACAAACACCGGGTCTGTCGCCGGGTCCGAGATCATCCAAGTATACATCCACGACGTCCTTTCGCGCTTACCACGCCCAGAGAAGGAACTCAAGGCGTTCACCAAGGTGGTCCTGCAGCCCGGTGAAACCAAGAATGTCACTGTCACCCTGGACAAACACGCAGTTGGATACTATGACACCAAAGTCAAGGCGTGGGTTGCGGAAGCTGGCGAGTTTAAGGTTTTGGTGGGAGCTAGTTCCAGTGACATTAGACAGCACGCTGTATTCTCTGTTGCGGAATCCTTTAACTGGATTTTCTGATTTTATGGTTTATTAGAGTAGTATAGATACCCAAAAGTGTTTTTATCATCATCATTCATGCCAGCTGTTAGGTTGCACTTGCTGTCAAAGCACGTATGTATCTACATACATATGTGCATACATAAATATCTAGTGTAACGTTAACTGTTACGCTTTTTATAGCGTCGAAAGTCCCGATCGTGATCTTAATACGGGAATTTCCTGTCAATCTCTTGTGTCACTTGTATTGTCGTGTCCCTCTGTTTTGGGTGTAACTCAACCATTTGGGAAAGAGCGTATATGTCATGGCGAACTTGCATAATAACGTAGAGTTTGAAGATTTGCTTTATCACATCGGTCACTTCGTGTCAGGAGATGGCAAATGTCTCGTATTGGATAGAACTCCCCACTCAAGCATTGCACATTCAATTACACGCACATATACATACATAAAAAAGTACATCATCAATCTACATTGAACCAAGAAATTCATCAAGTCACTGTCACATTATAGATTGAACATAAATATGAACCCAAAAAAGAAGTAGTGCGTTAACCAACACACCACTATATGTATTTTGCAAAAAAGACAAACCAACCTCTATTAGGTTGACAGAAAGAACAGAAAATAGCAAGAGAAGACAGGACTGTACAAACAAGTAAACAACAAAGAAACTCCAACAGGTCGCTGTTCATCATCTTAAGTCATAAATATCATAAAAAAAGAGCAAAACAAAACAGGAAAAGCCAAAGGCAAACAATAGATGAAAACGGATGGATAAGTCAGAAGACCTAGCCAACCAGACGGCGCAATAGCGTGTCGACGAAAAGGAAAAGACATAGGGAATAAAGAGTGTGGCCGCGCCTCGCCAGCTATGTGGGCCAGTGGGCGGGAAGAGAGTGAAAAGGCAGTAATATAACTGCGCGAGTTGGTAAATTTGTAGAGACAGTGGAACCGGACCTGGAATATCACGGCTATAATTGTTGAGGCTGGACATGACAATGCAGCAGTAAAGACCGTAAGAAGGTATGCGACTCATGACAAGTCAACCCCAGAGATAACCACCAGAGTTGAGAAGCCAAGAGTGGCGAAGCGAACAGAGTAAGATCCACAATATGCCCCATGAGACAATGTGGAACTCTGAAAAACTGCCCAGCAACAATGTACTCCGAAAGCAAACGAAAAGCTGGTGCTGTGGAGAGATACCCAGCTTTGAGACGCAAAAAGTATTGGCAAACAAGATAAAAAAGAACAAGACAGCAAAACCCGAGTCGCTAATAGTCCGCAGACGCATCGCAACAGGGCAAGTTTGGGGTATTGGCAAAGATCATCATGACAAATCGTGCAGCGCTAGCATGGAAATGCAACAAAACAAAAAAACAGGCTGAAGAAAAGCAAAGACACTCGATGACGCCTTATTGGCGGCGTTGCTGGTGAATCTCCCGAAGACGAGAGTCAATATATGCCAGCTTGGCCTCCAAGTCAGGCCTCTCGCCATCAGAATCCGATTGGCTGGATTGGGATGGTTGCACCGTCGCAAAAGGCTTGCGGGAATCACTGGCCTTGCGGAGACCAGGTTGAGAGGCACGGGCAGGGAAGGTGAAGCTCGTATTCAGTTGTCCGAGGAAAGGAGATCCCAAACCAGAAGCCATGGCCGACTCTTCGAGAGTGATGTTGTCGGGTAGAGGAGGCATTGGAGGAGCATCCTTGATGAGCTCGTGGAGAGTAGGCCGTTGCACACCCTGGCCCCGGGGAATGAACTCAGAGTT
>JSUI01006360.1:0-45814 GCA_000833645.1 Huntiella omanensis
GTAACATAACCAAGAAGGGCAGGGCGAAACTTGCCGTGTCGGCTAGTATATGATTGTTAGTTATACCGGCAAAACATAACCGCGAATAAACATCTATGCATACAGTTTCCATTCCACCAGATTCTTAATATGCTCAGGTCCCATCACCTGGCGATCCTCGTTAGAGAGGCTAAACAGGTTTGGGGCTTCATCGTAACGAAAAGCATCAAGTTCTAGAAGCGATTGTGTCCCCGCTTTACTTGCTGTTGCCACCAAAAAACGGTTGTGTCAGTATATTTATGGCTATCGACAATTGCATGATCAAGAAAAACTGACATTTGGTGGCTGAAATGTGGGAGACTACCTGACCATAACGAGACAAAATTGTTTCAAACACGGGCTTGGTGATGGTATGTGGGCAAGGTAGTGGGGCCATGACAAGAAACACCTTTCGGGAATCGGCGACAATGTTTGGATGGCAGTGCTGGATTGCTACTTGTACGGGTGTATGTGCGAGTTTCTCGACATCGTCGTGTCTGGCGATTCACGAATGTCTCGCGCAGTCACGTGATTTATTAGGACCACAGGTACGGATGATCAAACACATGGCCGAGCAAGTAAGCTTAAGTGCATGACGGTCCACGGAAAATAATAAGAAAGTTTCTTTCCCGTCGGAAGATATCGACTCTAGTGATCATGCTGGTGTCTCGAATTAACCCGGCATAAATAATGGAAACGTCTTGTCTACCGGCAGACGTTCACCCGGGAGCCCAAATGTGGAGAAATATCAAGATAGCTGAGCATCCGTCGTTTTTGTAACCTCGTATAATTCAAGAAACACATATGGATTGGAAAATGGCTTAGTATCTGGTCATGGACATTTTGGAAGGCGCATGCTGCAACGGACAGGGGACGCAGTGACCGGAGTTTGGGGCCGGAGCTTCTCTCCGTTTCTTGTTGGATAGAATTGCCGAGAATTGGCTTGTGCGGAGTCTTCTGGAGTTGTATAAAATGGTAGAAGGGTCGTCGGTATGGAGATGTTTTGTGTTTCTGTTCTCTACCTCATCAACCGATCATCTAATCATTCATCCCATTACTCTCTTCTCTTCTTCATATAGCCTGGTGCTACTTTTTTGTGTTACTTTCAATTATCACTTTTAATCCTTCAAAATGCAGTTCTCCTCCGTCATCTTCTGTAAGTCATCTCACTCAATCCGTATCCCAAATCATCACACTAACAGTAACTCAAAGTCGCCGTCGCCGTCCTGGCCGCCGTCACCCCCAACAACGCCGGTGCCAAGAACGTTGGTTCTGGTAACGGTTCCCAGTTCATCACTGGCGGCTGTGTTTCCAACGCCGACTGCCAGTCTGCCTGTTGTGCCAATAACGGCTCTGGCAAGGGCGTCTGCTCGGCTACCGCTGCTGCTCTTCAGAACGGAAAGACCGGCTGTGGCTTCACTGATCCTAACTCGGCTGCTACCATCCAGGCTGCGCAGGAACAGAGCAAGAGACAGGGTTTCTAAGTGGAAAGTTCGCTTGTGCATATAGTTTAATCCTTTGAGGGGAGAGTTGGGAAGCATTGTTTGTGTTACTGGTTGACATGAGAGCCTTTGCTTGTTTCTGTTGTGAATTTTGCATGTACATTCCTGGCCTGGTGTCTTGAATGAGTCGTGGTACACCAACCAGTAGCATTAATAGAACATCATGTCCATACACATCAATTATCTGTCCACTATGAGTCCAGTGATACAAAAGATCGACATGAGACGTTATATCAGACCTGCCTGGCATAGGCCAGTGTGCATTGACGTCAGAGGCATTCCTATTNGTGGAAAGTTCGCTTGTGCGTATAGTTTAATCCTTTGAGGGGAGAGTTGGGAAGCATGGTTTGTGTTACTGGTTGACATGAGAGCCTTTGCTTGTTTCTGTTGTGGATTTTGCATGTACATTCCTGGCCTGGTGTCTTGAATGAGTCGTGGTACACTGACCAGTAGCATTAATAGAACATCATGTCCATACACATCAATTATCTGTCCACTATGAGTCCAGTGATACAAAAGATCGACATGAGACGTTATATCAGACCTGCCTGGCATAGGCCAGTGTGCATTGACGTCAGAGGCATTCCTATTTCCGCCAGATGTTTCCACTCTATCACGGACACATGTGTTAGTGGGTAGTTAAGACCCGATCATCAATTATACCCTGTCCGGTGTTACCCTGTAAGGGTTCAAGCCACATTGCGAAGGAATAGAAAAAGTGTCAACAAGCTGACGTCGACAAACCACCTTACTAACTAGTTGGCCACTTGACTCGCCACCTATCTACTTAGTGGTGTAGACTGTTGTGTTGCTGCTTTACATGCGCCTAAGCAACCAATTTATCCTTCCGCTTGTCAGACCCCCAAGATAATCCTTCTTCCATCGACCTGTCCAGCCATCCGTCACTACCCACCACCACCCACCACTACCACTCAAAATGGCAGCTCCGAAGAAACGTGTATTCCAGGCCTCCTCAAAGGACTCCGGTGCCGCACGCGCCCTCACTCCTCCGAAGCCCTTCCAAAAGCCACCGGCAGCTCTCGAGACTTTCATTGACACCCTCGACCCAGCCCATGTCTACGTCACCCACATCGACGCCCACCCCATCGAGCACAAGCGCAAGATCTTCCTCCTCCCCGTCGGCATTAACATTCTCGTTGTTCTCTGCTTCGTCTTGCGCATGCAGGCTATTCTTCCCTTCTACTGGAGTCTTATTTCTGCCGCCCTTGGGTCCGCCCCGGCGGATCTGTTCCGGCCGGAGAGCCATGAGTGGAGTGAGATTCTATGGGAGGGTGTTAAGCGGGCTAGTACTTTCAGTTTAGATATGGCCTTGTTCATCTTTGTGTGGCCTTGGCCCGTGGAGTTTATCGTCGGTACCAAGCATGGAAGTCCCGTTCACTGGCGTCTCCAGTGTGGCTTCAAGAAGCAAGAGGTTTGTGTCCGTCGCTCCCGTGATTGGGATACCGGCCTGCAGGAAATCATGGAGAAGCGTGATGTCCTTAGCAACTTCCTCATTGTCATCCGTGCTGCTATCGCCCCCAGCTGGATCAGTCGTAAGACTGGTTACCTTATGATTAACCGGGAGTGGGATCTTGACTGGGACCTCATGATGATTGCCTCTACTCTCGTCAGTACCAGTGAAATCGATGTTGAGAGCTTTGACCGGGTGGTTCTCTTGCATCACAAGGACTTCGGCTGGCTTTCGGCCGTTTTGGAAAAGGAGCAGGAAGAGGTTGCTATGCTGCGTAAGAAACAGGTCCTGTCTTTCAAGCAGGCTTTGACTGCGTTGGGCAAGGAGAACCTGTTCTACAGATGGGTTGAGACAGTTCAGTATGAGGCCACCACTCCTGGTGGCTTTACAGCGGCTAAGCAAGAAGAAGCTGCCAAGAAGATTAGAGATATGTTCAAGGAACAAGATGTTGACTTTGATAAGCTGTGGAAGGAGTCAACAGCGACTGTTTAGAAGTTAGAAGGACTTGGGGGATCACAAAGTGATTCATTATGATGCCGTTATGATATGTAACATTAGACGAAGACAACATAGAATACATTGGTAACAACAAACACAAGAGTATGCATTACGTGAACTTTTAGTCAATTGAACCCAAAATCAGAAACCACATAAGCTGATATCAAGAGCCAGAAACGCCGGGAACTTGAGCTAAACCATTTCCCTGAACAAAAAGAAATACCAAAAAACAGAAACAAGTAAAAACAAAACGACCAAGATAAGAAGTTTATTTGGCCTTCTTGCTCTTCTTGGCGGGTCCAAGAGCAGCCTCACGGCGGCGAGCCTCGCGCTCTTCAAGCTCCTTCTTGCGGCTGGCCTCCTGGGCCTCGCGCTCTTCCTTCTCGGCCTATTTAGATAGTTAGATAAGAACAATATAATTTGTGTATGGGCAAAACTTACAGCACGCTGAGCGGCCTCCAGTGCTCTGCGCTCGCGAATAATTTTGAGTCTGGCGAGGTCGCTCTGGGCCTCCTCAGTCTTACCCGCCGCGTGCAGCTTCTGGTATCTGGCCTTGGCCTCAGCCGCAGCCGCGGCCTCTCTCTCCTTGCGGTTCAAGCCCATGTTCTCCATAGCGGCGGTAACATTCTTGACAGAAGGCTGCGCCTTCTTGGCGGCAGGAGCGGCCTTCTTGGGAGCGGGGGCGCGCTTGGCGGGCATGTCATCCTCAGACTCCTCTTCCGAGTCGGAAGGGGGAAGGTCGCCGGGCTGAACGACGTGGGACTTCTTCTTGGCAGCAGCGGCCTTTGCGGCCTTCTTGGCGGCCTTGCGGGCTTCACGGGAAGCCTCGGCGGCAGCCTCGTCTTCGGACTCGCTCTCGGAGCCGGAGGTTTCCTCCTCAGACTCCTCCTCTTCCTCGGAGTCATCATCCGACTTATCAATGGGTTCGGCCCACATGTTGGCCTCAGCGGTGGAGGCGTTGCGGGAGAAGTTCTTACCACCTAGAATAGAAAACAACAGGTTAGTAAACTGCTTGGGTGTATGGTTTGCAAGAGGGACTTGGGAGACTTACCACCACGGGTGAAGTTTCTGAACTTGCCGCGACCGCGGGAAGAAGCAGCAGCGGAACCACCACGAGCCATTTTTGAAGATGTGTTTTGTGGTTGGGAAGTGTAAATAGATGTGGCGGAAAACCGAGAGTTATTGTAAACAGTTGTTTGTCGGGTCGGGTGATGCGGAGCAGATGATTTGGGACGGGGGACAAGGCGGAGATATTTTTAGTGGGGTAGTGTCAAAAAGGTAGGAAAGTACTTGGTGGCACATGAACATACGTCAAACGTAAAGTAGAGATAGAAGTCACTAAACAATTGACGGGAAACTGCCGACTTTATATAGACGGAAATGGATTATTCAGAATGTGATTTTTGCCTTCAAGAAACACACTTGTACGCAGAATAACATGCTAGTCTTCAAACAAGGTGGTCGAGATAGAAAGCTCTACCTACCATGTGACAGATTATGACGGAGACACCAGCAAAACGAATGTTGGTGTACTAGTCATGGCACATAAGCTATAAACTAAGACATGTTTTTGAAAAGCTTGCAAGATGATTCCAGTCACTTTTTGGGCCATAATACTACTATCCCATTGTTCAGGTTCTCTATTTTGACTAAATGGTCTACTACTCATAAGCCTCACGATGAATCATGGCCCAAATAGTCTATGATGTCAAAGAACAGTATGGACTTTAGCTGGTCCCTTCCCACTTCTGCCATTTTCGTACATTCAAATGTGTGAAAGGCTCCAAATTCCCAAAAAGTTTAAGGTGCTTTACAGGGGGTTAAATCATTTTTTAGTGGTGTTCTGATTGGATGAAGACGGGCGGAAGGATTTCTTCAGGGTCAGCAATCAAATTCGACGCTTTGAGTGGTTGCTGTCATGAATAGGGTTAACACAAACAAACCCAGGAAACATGACAGACCCGCTTGTCCAACCACCGGTAAAACCCCGTGTAATCAGCAAAGACAGTATCCACCGCCCCACTATCGAAAAACATCAAAAGCAGCGCGAGTCCGCCGCATGTTTTCAAACTTTCCTTCTCCTCTTCTTCCTTTCTTCTTCACATAAAACTAAACACTCCCCCCTATTCACTCCGGCGCACTTTCTTCCGTAATGTGCTGGAGGGGAAATGGGGGGAAAGAAGAAGATTGTCATGGTCTTACCCTCTAGGCTAGCTGGTTGGTCCCCTCGTGGGGACCGCTGGCTCTGATGTCTAGAGAAATAATAACTGTGGTACATTCCCATACTTATAAACAATTTTGTTTAACTGTGGGCTTTGTAGTATTGGATTGAGTGTCTGGTTCGGGGTTACTGGAATATTTATGAGTGAAGCTGTTGCTTGTTTGCTTCTAGAATCCTTGTGGATGTGTTTCTTAACGTGTTGGCGGTTCAGACGTCTCATCACAGAGGGTTACACACATACAGCCTACTGTCCGCTCCAGCTCTAGTTGCTTTTTATCTTAACCTTTTACCGCATGTCCTTCCATTTGCTGTTATGGAGGCTCATTATCGCTGTATCTGTGGTTGCAGTGAGGTTCTTGTGATTTCCTAGTTTGGATAATGTCATCAGGATCTTGACTTCGTGGGGAAGAGTGCCTCTAGATGTGTATGCAAGTACAGTATTCGTTAAACTATAGCATACTCTCTGTACAAATACACAGCATTGCCGTGATATTGACATCTCTTGATACCAAGGTTGTCTCTAGTGGGATAGTTTACAATTACGAATCAGTCAAATGCGGAGTGAGACGACACTTTGATGTTCTATTGGAAGGACCCCCCTAATTGCTATGAGATGTTCTCCCTTTACTACCTATTTCTTTAACAAAAAGAGTATTTGTGTATCACGCACTTTCAACCGAAGAACCGCGGCCTTCCCGTTCNTCCTAGTTTGGATAATGTCATCAGGATCTTGACTTTGGGGGAAGAGTGCCTCTATATGTGTATGCAAGTACAGTATTCGTTAAACTATAGCACACTCTCTGTACACATACACAGCATTGCCGTGGTATTGACATCTCTTGATACCAAGGTTGTCTCTAGTGGGATAGTTTACAATCACGAATCAGTCAAATGCGGAGTGAAACGACACTTTGATGTTCTATTGGAAGGATCCCCCTAATTGCTATGAGATGTTCTCCCTTGACTACCTATTTCTTCAACAAAAAGAGTATTTGTGTATTACGCACTTTCAACCGAAGAACCGCGGCCTTCCCGTTCGTCCCTGATGCTTTGTCTGTGACCTTCGATAGAGCTGAATTTCCGTCGGTACAGCATGGTCGAAACTGGTAGGCGCTTAGGCTCTTGGGCACTACCAGTATGAACAGTGATAAAAGGTCGCGGTGGCAACGACGCCTTTATATCATCACACATAGTGTACACTGATTCCTTCATAAAACCAAACTCAGGGTGAGCTCGCTCGATATCTTCGTTCATAGTGTTGAGTTCCCCCGATGTTGTGTATGCCATGACACCCCAGCGAGATTGATAGCCATAGCACTTATGGCAGTACTGTTCTTCGTGAAGACCACGATAAAGGCTAGGAGCACGTTCTTCCCTTTGAAATTCCTCCCAGGCTTTTATCAGAGTCGGAGTTTCCTCAGCCAGTCCTGGATCATGTGTCGAATGATAAACACGACCGTTTGATGGGTAAACGATACTCGAAAAGGATGAGTCGAGCTTTCTCCAATATGAAGAAAGTTCCATGTCTGAAAATGAGCTGTAACAAACCGAGCCTGCAGTGATCGATGTATCTTTTTTACACTCCCACCATGGCTGTGGTGTAATTNGGTGGCAACGACGCCTTTATATCATCACACATAGTGTACACTGATTCCCTCATAAAACCAAACTCAGGGTGAGCTCGCTTGATATCTTCGTTCAAAGTGTTGAGTTCCCCCGATGTTGTATATGCCATGGCACCCCAGCGAGATTGATAGCCATAGCACTTATGGCAGTACTGTTCTTCGTGAATACCACGATAAAGGCTAGGAGCACGTTCTTCCCTTTGAAATTCTTCCCAGGCTTTTACCAGAGTCGGAGTTTCCTCAGCCAGTCCTGGGTCATGTGTAGAATGATAAACACGACCGTTTGATGGGTAAACGATACTCGAAAAGGATGAGTCGAGCTTTCTCCAATATGAAGAGAGTTCCATGTCTAAAAACGAGCTGTAACAAACCGAGCCTGCAGTGATCGATGTATCTTTTTTACACTCCCACCATGGCTGTGGTGTAATTTGCGGCTTTACGAGACTGCCGCCACCTCGATATGGATCGGTACATGCCCATATGAAGACAAGTGATGGCAACAGTGCTAGATCCTCAAGACATCGATTGGTAACAGACAACTCTCCGGTTAACTTCAAAACGCGTAGCATTGGGAACGGGTTTGGTCTGTTCTCAGTCACCTTTCGCCACAACGAGTCTGTGATATCCATCAATGGTGCCATTTCTGGAGCACCACTCCATGCCCTGTGAAATTCGAGAACACCTAAATTGGGCATTTTGGATAGAGACATGAAATCTTCTTCGGTCATATTCGTACCACAGGAGATTGATAGGTGTGCAATCCACTCGACTGACGGCGATGTCAACTGTTGTTGGATGATAGAAAATGGACCCGTGGAACTACACGAATGGAAGTATGGAAGCCAGCCATCCATAGGTATACTGTCAGGTTTCATTAACTGGAGAACGGGTAGCAGGTTCTTCCATGCTTGGAAGGTGAAACCATATCTTATGCGAGAATGTTAGTTGAATTGGCTGGATAAGTTTATATAGAAATTCCTTACTGACTCGCAAGCAGTTCAAACACTTTCTTCATGTACCACGTCAGAGCTAGATTCCCAGATGGATCAAAACGAGGCAGACTGTTGGAATTTTGACAGATGGTTTCCAAACATATAGTAACCAAAGATCGAGTTCCCTTGGATGGACCGACAGTAACTGGCCATTGCCAAGAGAGGCCTTGCCACTTAGTAGCCCATGTATGGGTAGAATAATTTGCTTGCATATCGTCCATCTTGGCGTATTGTCACTGTTGCATCAATGGTGAGAAGTGAAAGTATACACCAGGTAATTCTAAATCAAACGACAGTTTTGCTGGCTGACTACTTAATAATATAACATCCCAACGGAACACATGGAACGTTACTGTCTTATGCTGGACGCCCCAGCTGAGTGACGGGCGATCTTGACAGGAAAATCAATAAACCTGCCATGTTTGGGCCTATAAGGGTTGCTATACACAAACAATCGGAGACATAGTACGCGTGCTACATGCTATTACGGAGAGGTTTTTTATGGAAATATTCAGTAAATTTTCGGGTGGCACTGGTTTGCAAGGGTCAAAACGGAGCATGTACTACCGAGCGGCCGGTGAGGTAGTGGCAGTCTACCGAAGTTGCGAGATCAGCCTATATAGTTGTATCTCCTGCGAGGTAATACATGCTATCATAGCGGGTAGTTGANTATTGATGGTGTATATATTACAAAAATGCACGACTGAACTGATAAACTACGGAACATCTATGGAAATAACGATATCTGTATTTCTCAGTTTCCAAGATCATTGGAAGTCCCGCATCATATCTGCCATGACGTCATCAACTTTAGTCACCTTCCCCTTTTTAGGTTGTAAAGGTCCCAAGGCCGCTTTGCGTTTCCGCTCCGCCAGCTCTATTTCTTTTTGTCCTTTACGTAGAATACTTGCTCGTTCGTCCCTAATCTTCCGTCGTTGGGCCTCAATCTCAACAAACTTACGTCGAAAAAGTACGTTGTTATACATCATAGAGGGTTCTTTCTGTTTACCAGTGTGAACAGTCACTACAGGCCGTGGTGGAATTGGAGCCCTGACGCCATCGATCACCGTGTATGANAGTTGTATCTCCTGCGAGGTAATACATGCTATCATAGCGGGTAGTTGAGAATTTCAGTACCTGAAGTGAATAGTAGTCTTTTGTAGCCCAATATATCAAATACCAGTGGAGACTAGATACGCCCGAGAGTGGAAATATGTGCTTTAACACTATCGGCAGCACAATCTCACTAGTTGATATGACCTTTTGGCTTAGGAGAGCTGAACATCCATAATACCAGAAAATACACCTGCGCACACGTTTGGATAATCCATTAATGTAAGCCGTGTCCTAAAGCAGCAAGTGAATTATTGATGGTGTATATATTACAAAAATGCACGACTGAACTGATAAACTACGGAACATCTATGGAAATAACGATATCTGTATTTCTTAGTTTCCAAGATCATTGGAAGTCCCGCATCATATCTGCCATGACGTCATCAACTTTAGTCACCTTTCCCTTTTTAGGTTGTAAAGGTCCCAAGGCCGCTTTGCGTTTCCGCTCCGCCAGCTCTATTTCTTTTTGTCCCTTACGTAGAATACTCGCTCGTTCGTCCCTAATCTTCCGTCGCTGGGCCTCAATCTCAACAAACTTACGTCGAAAAAGTACGTTGTTATACATCATAGAGGGTTCTTTCTGTTTACCAGTGTGAACAGTCACTACAGGCCGTGGTGGAATTGGAGCCCTGACGCCATCGATCACCGTGTATGAAGACTCGCTAAAGGCGTCAAACTCGGGACATGCCTTCTTGATATCCATGTCTAGTGTGTTTGTTTCACCTGAGATTGTATATGCAATAGTACCCCAACGTGACGGCGGAAGTTGACAATAGCGACAGAGGCTGAGAGATGCCATGTGAGAAACAAAGTTACGCCTATGGGCATTGATGTTAAGCCGATGGAGAAGATCTACCATGGTAGGTGTTGTTTCGGTTCCATCGCAGTCGCTTTGTGAATGATAGATTCGTCCCTTTTGTGAGTAGATAAGTTTATCAAACATTGAAGAAAGATTCCGGTGACCGCTCATCTCCTCGGTTTCTTTTCCTGAGCCATCTTGAATAAGGAATATAGCGTCCCGTGTTGATGGTTCACCGTTCCAGTATGAAGTAGGCGTGTTCTTATGTCTCATGATGTTGTTTCTAAGCGGCACTCCTTGGACTCTGGGCGGATTAACATACGCATCAATCAAGACAAGAGAAGGGAGCAATGCAAGGTCCTCGAGACAGGCAACGGTAAGCGTCATCATACCACTCAACTTGAGAACACGAAGCATAGGGAACGGATTGGTGTCACTATCAGTTACCTTCCGCCACAAAGCATCCGTAATATCCATCAACTCGCCGTCGTTCTCAGTAACAACCCAGTTTCTGTGAAGCTCAAGAATGCCTAAATTTGGCATTTTAGACAAGTTTAAAAACTCGTTCGCATCAAATTCGGTACCAGTGGAAATGATAAGATGGGAAATCCACTCCACCGAGGGCGATGTCAAATCCCTTTGGATGACCGCAAACGGCCCAATTGATCGACACGCATGAAAATACGGAAGCCATGCGTTCATGGGGATTTTACCAGATTGCAAAAGTTCCATCACAGGGCGAAAATTCATCCATGATCGAAAAGAAAACCCGTACCTTGGATGATGGTGTTAGTTCATGTCTTCATACAGCAGTTGTGTCCTGATTTACCTTAATGACACTTCATTAAACGCCTTCTTCATGTAACGAACCAAGGTGATGTTACCCGATAATTCTAATTCGGGTAACTCTGTCGCATTTTGGCAAATGGTTTCCAAGCAAATAGACGTCAGTGGTCGTACGCCTTCTGGTGCGGGCCTGATCGGTGGCCGGTAGTGAACCTCCTCCCATTCTTTATCCCACGTGTATGTAGAACAGTTTTGATCTTTTTCATCCATGTTAATATGTGTGTTCTAAGAGGTAAATATAAAGTGTTGAGTAATTGATGAAGAAAGTAAAGTTGTTAACTTCGAAGTTTGGTTTGGAGACCTATTGCATTCACATTCCAATGTGACCGGGTTAGGGTTACGGCGTGTCAGGCAATGACCGCTTGGCACTGTCACTACACCGATGGTATAGAATGCATGTAATGGTGTTACAAGGCACAAGGAATAAAGCACTATGTGCTTTATTTGACGGTGATCATATATGATTTCTCGTGAGGGGAACAAGACTAACTAACTAACAGATCACCGTTGGTGTCCCGACTTCTATACATAACTTGACTTCGGAGCTTCGGACGTGCTGACTGCTCTCCAACGATACGTTGACAGAGCTGACTGATTTGCATGGTTGATCTAGTAAGCCCCCTCACTCCCACCTTGATGTACTTCCTCACAAATGGTATCTCCGGGATTGTGGGCAAAGCAATTGTAATCTTTTGAATATTGATGGCCTAGACCCCCAATCATTTTCACGGCCTATTTGCTTCAGTGATTTCAGGTTATGTTAGTTGTATGTATTTGTGGTAATGTTAATATGTCCATTTAAGTCTTTTTGTTTCTGATAGTCCTGTTTCCTGATGTCGAGCAAAAAACAACCCTAGATCGTCTAAGTGATAAATAACCACCTAGGGCCGTTCATTGTTCGAGATAACGAAGACAAGGGTAGTGCTTGTGGTCGGTGATGTCATGAATGCTTCAAGTCTATGGAGCGTCTAGAGATACTACGGCCAATATGTCGGCTCCCTAGAGGCTTCCGGCGGCGACGGTCTTTCCATCGTAGACGATATCGAGAGTCCACTAAATATCATACGATGAACCGAAAGTCAGTGTCTCATCGCGGACGAATGAGGGCAGTGGTCGTTTAAGAGATTCAGACTTTTAGTTTGTAGCGTCGACGTTTACTTCATGAATACCTCTTGAGTCATTTTTTTCGTATGGCTCGTCAAAATGACGTTCGCGGGGTCAAATCTGAGCAGGTCATTGGTATTTTGAGTAGCGACTTGAAAAGACAAAGCCACCAAAGATCTGGGGGTCTTTCGATTGGATGTAAGTTGCCGATAATGAATAGACCACCACCATTTCGTAAAGAAGATCTACCTTGAAGGGCTTGCTTTTTTGTTATGCATAATGTCAACTTGGCCGTGAGAAACTCGTGATAGTTGTATCTTAGGCAGGTTTGTAGATGATGCTGTCAAATATATCAAGGGAAGTGTGTTCGACTACCGAAATGGAAACATAAAGCACTATCGTGAATATTGCAATCAGTGGTATTCAACATTAAAACGCCAGGTAAATAAACAACAGATAATAAACGACAATGCGAACCCCCATCCTTTTTGTTATGCTCCAAACCTACCCTAGTCGTCAATGACATCAATCTTCTCAATCATCTCTCCACCAATCCGCGCAATCTCCAGCAAGATATCCTTCTTGTTCAACTCAACAAGATCATCCTCGCCCGAAACCCCAACAAAGTTGTAACTCAAACCCACCTTGAAAGGCTGTCTGACATCTCTGGCCTTGGTGGTCCAGATAGCACCAATAACCGAGTCTCTCTCGCCACCCCAGAAGAACTCCATAGTATCGCTATAAGCCTTCCGCAACTCATCAACCAACACGGCCACGGGGAACCGGGCGATAGGAAGTGGGATGGTAGAGCCTGGGGCGGCAACACCAAGGTTCTTGAACTCCCTAGCGGCAGCAGAAGGGAGAGAAGCACCACCGACAGCACCTGGGCCACCAATAGTGGACAAAATGGTGCTAATAGCCTCACCCGAAAGGTGGAAGAGGACATCGTAGTCACCCAATGGGGCCTCGAAAAGGACAGCCAGATCATTTTCCGAGATGTAGTCAAGGGCTTGTCCCTCCTCGTGAGTTCCACGAGCCGCTTTGCAAGCAACCTTGGCAAGTCTGGTCATACGGGCAGCAGCAATCCGCGAAGGAC
Organism: Huntiella omanensis; assembly: GCA_000833645.1. Classification (NCBI taxonomy): domain Eukaryota; kingdom Fungi; phylum Ascomycota; class Sordariomycetes; order Microascales; family Ceratocystidaceae; genus Huntiella; species Huntiella omanensis. The sequence continues at coordinate 13,289 of JSUI01006360.1, forward strand.
CGTTGCGGGTGTAGGCATGGCCGGAGGTCTCCTGAGGAGTGGCGACAAACAAAACGAGATTCTTCATCTGGGGATCTCTTGATCTCCAAGCAGCCAATTGATCTCTCAATCCTTGGCGCTCGGCGAGTGTCATAGGACCATTCTCGCCACTTTCGTTATCGACAATGAGTGGCTCGTCACGCCAGTCCCAACGGGCAAGCATAGACAAGGTGCGAAGGAACCCGGTGACGGGGGACGCAGGCATGGTCCAAGGAGAGGGCTCGAGGAAGGCCTTAAATACGAACAGCTCGATAAGTTCTTCGGAGAAGAAATCAGAAAGCTTCTGGGTGGCAAACCAGAACTTGGTAAGACGGGTAGCACCAGAGAGAGCAGGGAGACGCTGACACGCGGTGGCGATGGTTTGGGAGTGAAGAGGGAGGAGCTCGTAAGTGTATCTGTTTTCGGATAGGGCAGCCTCAGCAGCGACACGGACACCGATATCCAAAGTCTTGTTGACGACCTGGCGCTCCAGGAGGACATCTTCCATCTCAGAGTAAATGCGCAGGCGGAAGGCAGCACCAGTGTTGTAGACAACATCCAGGTAAGCAAGGTTAGAGATACCCTGCTCTGCGTTGTCGCGGCCAAGATAAGCGGTGATGTTGTCATGAGCCTTGGTTAATCTCTTGTGAATATCAAGCAAGAACTCGATCTTGGCCTCCTGGATGGCGACCAGATTCTCGGGCCACTTTCCAGAGGCCTCGAAGTACAGAAGGACATCGATAGCCTTGATGGGGCCAGTGAATTGACCGCGGAGCTCGGGGAGATCCAATGAAGTGTATCGCGCGGCGGAGCCAACCTTGGCCATACGGCGGATGTGAAGTGGCACTCCCTCAAGAGCACGCACATCCCTCTCGAAGGTCTGGAAAGCGGTTTGGGCCAGGGAAAAGGCCTGCTTGTCGAGGGGGGTCAAATTAAGGACTCCTGGAATACCAGAATCTTGCAGCTCAATGGATTCTGAGTCAAGCTTGAAATGTCTCTCAAGAATGTGCACAGCAATCTCTTCGCAGATCTCCGTAGGAATACGCTTCTCCCATGGCACACACTCACGGATGATACCATTGGGAAAGCGGCGAAGCTCAGCGCGGGGACCCCAGAACCGACGGAAGTCAGCAGCCTCCTCTTCCTCCTCGTTCTCAGGACCATCATCCCTAATACGGGAAGCATTCGCCGCATCAAAGATAATACCAATACTGAAAATCTCCTCATCTGACTTAGCCTGGCGGCCAGTGACAGCCCAAGAGGACTTAGGCACCCAGCTCACGTGAACAAGCTGGGCACGATCACTGTACGCCCGAGACAGAACCCGGTACAGCTCACTTGAGATACCCAGAGCCAAACCTTTCCTGTCAGTGCCAGACTTGATCTTGCTAGTGACAGGGGCAGAGGCGTCAACGGCCACATGAAGCACAGCGTCATAAATCTGCGAGGGGACATCAGCCTTGACGATGAAGGTGGACTCAAACTGAGCGAGGCCGGGGTTTCCGAGGACTTCGTAGGTGGACTTGGCGTAGAGACGGAGGAGGCCAGCAGACCAGGGAGTCATCTTATAGGCGATGTTGAGGTGTCTTTCGGGGTCGTACAGAACAGGGCGGCCAGTTTCAGTGGCTTCTTCGGCACAGCTAGCCTTAGAGGCACCACCGAAAACAAAGGTGGAGCCGGTCAAATCAGCAGCGGACAGGAACTGCATAGCAGCCTTGAAGAGCTCGGTAGCACTGAGAGATGTAGAAAGACCACTCTTCTTGGACTTCTTTCCTGGGCCACCAGTCTTCAACAGAAGCGCAAGCATCAGGGACCATTCAAAAGCACCAAAACCACCCTTTGCGACCGCTCCCGAAAAACCTCTTTGCTGCAGCCAGATTCTTCCCAACACACAAGCATCAGCATACGCTGCACACTCTTTCTTAGCGGCCGTGATAACCTTGAGATAAGCAATGTATGTTTCTTCGGCCTTAACCGTGTTGTTATAGAATGGCGTAGCCGGGAGCGTCGAATCGCGCTTGTCCTCGGGCACACCCTGCTTGTTGCAGCAAGTCCATGGGGCAAGCTTAGTCTTAGGAAAGAGGCTCGCCGGGGCGCAGGGTATTATCCGAATGACGTAGTTCTCGAATTGAATTTCCTTGTCCTCGCTCTCAGAAGTCTCCTCCTCATCCTCGGTGTCATCCTTCTTCACCACACGCAATAAAACAACCGGCAGCAGCTCGTTCCCTTGCAGGTGCTCGAACTCTACTCTAACGTCGTCACCCAGTGTTTCTCTCGCCGCGGCAGCAATGTGCGCCAGGAAATACGCCCTCCGGTAGAAGTAGCGCATATTCATATAATCCTTTTCTTGGAACATATCCTTGGGCATTTCTACAACCATGTCGATACCAGGGGCTTGTTGTCCGCGGACCATGGTCCGCATGACATAGGAACCGACGACATTGATCTTGGATGGCGGGAGGAACGAGACGAGATACGGCGAATCGGAGGCGGGTCTAGGGTCGGGGTAAGGAACTACAAGGTTTTGTTTCTTCTCGAAGCGCTTGGTCGCGGGGCCAATCTATCACCAAAACCAGGTTAATACACGCTCCTCATTCCAAATCCACCAATGCCCAAAATCCACATACCTTCTCAGCTTCACTAGCTTCCAATTCCTCTATAGCAGTCTTCAACTTGAAAAGAATGCTATCGGCTCCCGCAAACTCCTTCTTGTAATCCACCTTGACATTCTTTAACAGCTCTTCTGTCTCCAGTACGAAAGTACTCGCCGTCGTCAGGCGCGCCGCAATTTTCAAGTCAGCATTGAAGCCACCAGCATGGTGTGTCTTCACTCTCTTGGGTTGGGACTCCATTGTTATCACTTAATTGATTGGGTGTGACTCGAAGAGTAGCGGAAAACGATGCTTGGATAGGATTGGTTGACAGATATGTCAACGGCAGGGTATAAGAGAATTATTTCCAAAATTGGGTCATTAGTGGGAGTCGGTCTATCTCAAGACATCCGCTCATATATCGTCATCGACACAGGCTTCTAGGCTTCGACTTGTCAATTGTAGCACTGTTTCTAGACTAAGAATTTTTGTCGCACCTTGGCCTCTTATCGATACCCAACTTTTTTCGGGATCCTTATCGATAAAACTATCAGGGTACATGGGTACAAGCCCAAGCTTGTGTAAATCATGAATGTGACACCAACATGACGACATCAATTACAAGACATGATGAGAAGAAATTTCCATTACGGTCTGACAATGTTCCAAACTACCATCCATAACGCCAGGGCAAAACAGAAAAACCCGTCCAAAACAACCAGAAAAAAAAACAACCTGTTTAACCCGCAAAATAGCAAACCCCGTAGTCGTCAACACCAATTTGACCGACAACCACCATGTACAGCAACATCACCATAAGTCTATATCTTGAAACTGTCTCTATAGACAGCAGAAAATTACAAAACATCCGCCATGATGCTTATCACTTACAACTTCTTAATCTTCTTGTTCTCCTTCATGTTGAGCTGGTGCGTAGAGTACGAGCAGAAGCGGTCTTTGATAGCCACAACTTCGTACGTACCCTCCTGTGAAGCCCGAACAATCTTGGTGTTCTCGTACGAGACCTCGTGGCGAGTCTCCAAGATGGTGCTCTTCTGACCCTTGCGGGCGTTGGTGCTGCGAGTGTAGGTGAACTCAAAGGGGGGAGTACCACCAAACTCAAACATGATCTCTACCTCGGTACCCTCGTGAATGTCAACTTGAGCCTGTTTACCCTTGCTGATACGAACACTGGGTAGAGCATGAATGTTCTTGGTAATGTTCACAGCAGCTTCGCATTCACTAGCCTTGTCCGAAATACCAGTGATGGTAAAACGGCCGGGAGTCTCGGCGACACGACGGAAGTTAGTCGTAGGAGCCTTAGCAACGCGCTTTCCATTAAAGTCGTAGACAATCTCAAAGGGAGGTGTACCAGACAGGGTGTACGAGATGCGCTCACCGACGCAGTAGTCCTCGCGGGTCTCCAGAGGCCAAATGGCGGGGGCTTCGTACATGTGAACCGCGACCGAAGGGCTGTCAAGGTCGTATCTGCGCTGGCAACCACGAGCATCACGAACAGTCCGAATCTTGACCTGCTGGCTACCCAGCTGAAGGATCTCGCGGGGAATCTTGACACCATACGAGTTGCTCTCAATGGAGGCAACAGTGTATGGCTCAGAGGGGCCACCACTGTGGTGCTTGATTTCAAACTCAACGTAGAAAGGCGCAACACCCTGAAGGGTGATGGGAATCGTCTGGTCATTGGTCTGTTCGGCCTTGCAGTACTTGAAAGAGGAACCAGGCTTGCTGAAGGAAGCAGAAGGTCTGGCGTTGACACGCTGGTGAATCTCCAGACCCTTGAAGCTGCGGTCACTGTTGTAATAGCTGTCCTCAAGAGAATCGAACAGGTAAACATTGTCACCGGGTCTGCTGGTGTCGAGCGAAATAGATGAGCGCTCCATGGGGACATCAAGCTCATGGCGACTAATTGACTTGCCACCCCGAAGGGCCTGGTGTCTGATCTCGTAGTTAACGTGGTACGGACCATGACCCTTGAGGATAAGCTCAATACCGTCAACATCGCCCTCACAGACATCTGCCTTGCGCCAAGCGGTTCCATCCTCGGTAATAGTCTCCGAAAGTTGAAGACTAAGATCGGGCTTCTCAAACCAATCTACCTCAAATTGGCGGGCGTCGGTGTCGACATTACCGTGGCACATTTTGTCATAAACATCAACAAGTTCGTAGACACCCTTCTTCGAGACCATAATGCGGTCATTAGCGTCGAAGAGAGTCATCTTCTCCGTCTCACCAGTGAGCGAGTTTCGGTACGAGACAGCCCAAGGACCCTCGCCCTGCAGACGTACAGGCAGACCAACCTTGCTGTTTTCGACAGCAAGGACCTTGCGACGGCTCTCGATGAGGCCAAAGCTGATACGCGGCTTCTGGCGGCGAACGTTGACCTTCACCTGATCCTTCAAAAAGGTAGGGCAGCCACGTCTGTCGCTAACACTGTTCAGAGCGACGATGTACTCACCACCGCGAACTAAGGAGTCGGTGACAATAGTGTAGTAAGAGGAAGTGATACCAGTGACCTTGTGGGCGCGACGGCGACCCTCGTGGACAATCTCATACTCAAGGTTGTAGGGGGCCTCACCAGTAAACAAGACCTCAACCTCGGCCTTCTCTTCGAGGCAAGAGTGCGCAGAGCTGTGGGTGATGGTAGCGGAGGCAGCGGGTTTGACATCCTGCTCCAAGTTGAACTCAGAGCCGGAGAGGGGACTGTCACCGTAAACGGAATCACTGACACTCTTGAAACGGTAGCTATGAAGGCCGGCATTGATAGGACGCAGCTCCATTTGGTGACGAAGACCATTAACAGTGACGGTCTCCTGACGAACTCCCAGACCGTTACGAACATCGTACTTGACAAGGAAGGGAGGGGTACCCATGAGGTCCAGGTCCACACGCAGGCCAACAGAGTTACCAGCGCACTTATCAGAGATAGCCTCTGACTTGACCTTGAGAGTGGGCTCAAGAGGGTTGATCAACATGCAAGACGAGGGCTCCTCGATCTCACCCTCACACCCACCGCTAATAACCTTCTTCAGAGTGTAAAGGCCAGACTCAGTGATTGAAGGGACATCACGGGAGTTCTTGGCCTTGTACTTGAAAGTTGAAACACTTTCACCGTGGTCGCCATTGCTGGTAAGAGTGTCCAGGGGAGAAAACTCCCACTCAAGCTGGTGTCCACCAGAGAGAGCAGGGCCGCCAGGCATGTTGACGGAGATTGGCAGAGCCATGGGCTTACCCTTCGCGGCTAGGATGGGCTTGCGAAGATCGCATTCGGTCAGGTGAGCACGAGGGCGTTCCTTTACCTTAAACTTCTCAGTGAGCGAACTCTTGATGGGATCGTGATCCAACTCGTCTTCTGGGGTAGTGTAGTTAACGGTGTTGCCGAAAGCATCGTGGACCTCGTGGACAAAGTATTGCCATTCGCCAGCCGAAGACATGGATTCGTTAACACCAACTGAGATACTGGCAGGGCGAGCCCATGAGTAATCAGCATCACCGTCGGGAGATACGGAAGAACCACCGAACATGGGCGATACAAAATCCTCAGGTTGCAAACTCTGGAAGTGGAAGCTGCGGTCTTTGCCGTTGATGGTACGGTCATACTTGATCTTCAGAGGAGGTGTGCCCTCGACATCGAAGAACAAATCAGAAAGATCGCGGATACAGCGATCGGTGCTGGGGGGCGAACGGATGTTGACTTTGGGGCATTGGACGACGAAGGTATCCCGGGTGAATCTCTGGACCTCAAGCTTATATTCGTCCAGGACCTTGGAAAGGCGGTAGACACCGGGCTTCTTGACGGGGTAAAATGCTTCTATCATTTCCTCCTCGCCTTCAACCTCTTGTTGGCGAATCTGGCGGACAATGTTGCCAACTTCCTTGCGGTTGAGCTTGATGATTTCGGGTGTATTTGTGAAAAGGTCGATTCTGGTGAACTCAATCTCGACGGGGATAGTACCGTTGAACTGAATGGGAATTTGGACGACTTTGCTGCTAGGACCGATACAGAATGGGATTTGTTCACGGTTCAACATGGCGGTGCTATATTACATAGGTTTGTTAGCAAGGGATTGTACACAGCTTGATTTAGGAAGCGGCTGACGTACCCTTCAGGTAAGATGTTGATAATCTGTTTACCCATAATGAGCGAAGAGTTGTGCAAAATGTGGGACACGCGGACATTGTGCTCGGAAATAGCAATTTCACTGTCGAACACGGTCTTCCAGAGAGCGGCAATACCAAAGTGGAAGGGGAACTAAAATATGAGCATGGTCAGCATCTACATGACGTAAACTCGCATTGGGTTCGTGTCACAACTTACAGCAACATTAAACATCAACATGTAATCCAAGAGAACATGGATAACATAAACGAACATACGACTTGAACCCGCAAGCTCCAACCATGGGATGCGCAGAGCAGATATACCAAAGATGAAGGCCCAATCAATAAGGGCCCACTTGAGGAACAGCGCGGGCGAAGATTCATCCTCCTCAATGACCTGAACCCAGTTGAAGAAACGCCAGACCATCAGCAAGCCCCATATGGCCATAACAATGATGCGCTGCTGAGGTCCATCGAGTAGGTCGACTGGGATGACGGGCGAGCTACCATCCGGTGTAGGGTTGGCTTGTGGTGCGACGGGGAGTGAATTAGGTCGTGAGAATTTACCGACCGAGTTGCCGCGTTCGAACTTGAACTTCTTCTCGTCTGGTGGTGATGGGACGAGGCCCGAAGGTTGAGGCTTCCATGTGCGTCGGGGACGGACGGCACCTTCTGGCGTCCGAGGGAAGTGTCCCGCCTTAATTTTGGGGGTTTGATCCATTGCGCCGACAGTTTAGGCGGACATGTGATAGAGCGCAAGCAGATGTATCTAGGGCGACGCTTGTATCGATGTCGATGAATGCGTAGTTGTATGTAAAGAAAAAGGTGATGACGAGTTTGTCGAAGCGAAGGTTTGAAGAAGCTAGGCTGAGCAGCTCCTCACGTGGGGACAACAAACTTGGACGACGTTCCACTTCACTGCAGAACGGAACAAATAACAACTTTTTTTCGTGGAAAAGAAAACGATAATGTGGCGCTTATCGCAGTACCAAAATCTGCCCAGGAGAGAAGATGCTGGTCGCGAACAAGAGCTCAATGTAAATAAGTCAAAGTCAACAAGTTCAAAAAAGCACTCTAGAAAAAATCTAGAACGGATTGTTCTGGTGATACTCTATTGCTAAGCTGGGTCAGTCAAGCTCAGGTGCGAATATAGTGCTCTTTTTTTCTGTCACGTCCTAAAGCTGACGCGACCAGGGTGACAATTTGTGGAGCCTCAATGCCTTTATAGAAGGCCATTGGCCAAAATTGGGAAACAACATGCCTAAAGAAATCCCCTGGTTGCTGCTACAACAATCACACAGAACTGTAACTAGAAGTAAAACAACATTTTATGCAGAATTAGGTTTGAAGGATGATCTGTACTACATGCTATGAATTGGGCTGAGATGAGTGTGTGTGTGTACACATGTCTGAATGTTTGGCGCCATGGATGTATAAAATCAGGCCTAATATGCACATCTGTAGTGCTGTCATCAATTCTTTTGCCACCTTGGTTTTAGTAAAGTTTGATGGGTGCACTAAACCGAAGTTGAATAGTTGTTTCTCGTTAAACAATCGCAGTATCACTAAGAACGTATGCATCTTTGTGCTGATAAAATACGGCCCTAGTCGCGTTTTGCGCCATGGTGAGCAACACACTCAAAGATAGACATGTTGAACATGTATAAGAATGTATATGCGCTGACATTCTGAAATAACGGGTTCTGTCAGCCTCTGCCCTGTCTGATGGCTACTCACTAAGTGTTCGCTTCTCACTGATAAGTGTATAGGAATGGCACCCTATATAGACCATGATGGAGTGTTCACTGATAACAACGTCCAAAGGTACCAATTCTTTTGGCGCAGTGGTATGCCGATGCCTCCCAGTCCGTCAGGTTCAGTGTAATCGGAAGTGTGTATGTACTACTATGGATACAAAAATATATATTCACAAATGTATATATGTACAAATGTACAAATTCGAACGAATAAACTACAACAAAAAGTTTTTTCCACACAACCGACAAAAGGTAAGAATAATATACAAAGAAGAATTGAAGATCTGGTGAATTTTATACAACACTCTGCCTTGCCATCACCGATAGCAAGACTCTGAAGAGACGGTTCGTTGTCTAGAGATATGGGTACTCGGTTTCCATATTCGAAATGAATAAGGATCTGTGGGCGTCGTAGTTTTTGAAGTATTTACCGCAACGGAGCACCAACTCGTCCGGCAAGTCTATAGGCGAATTAATCACTTCAATGTTTGATTCGACCACAAGCGCCGGTAGAGCGTTACTGCCTCCACTATAAAGAAAGTTAGTCACATATATCTACAAGAACAATGTTGGCTCATGTTCAACTTACAGGCAGTAGTAGTAGAATGATTCCGTCGCGGACTCTCGTTCTATTGGCCTCCATCCCGTAATAACTGCCAATGACCGGTACTTGGCATGGCGAAATATTTGGCCAACGTGATATAATGGCGGGGGGTTAAAGTCATGGCGGTTGCGGACAATCACACGATCACGCTCCCATTCCAAATCCCGCGGACGATACGGCATCATTGTGGACGATGGCGAGTGGAAAGTCGTATATCCAAGTGGGCTAGCCGTAACGAAGCGCTGGAGAATCCAAGTATCCTCTGGCCAACTCTTTTTCACTGTCATTTGAAGAGTCTCCATAGAAACCTTCCAGTTAGGATGCCATGATGGAGTATGTGTAACTGCTGCCCATAATGCAGCGTATGCGGCACTTAGAACATTATTGTATGATCTTCTACCCGGAAGAGCGGAAGCTTCAGATGAAAGGTCTGCATTCATAGACCGGATGCGTTCGCAAGAAACTTGAACATTCCGCGCATGTCTAGCAATGATGATGCTTGGATTTGCTGGTTTCAGCCAATCTGGTTCGTGAAAGTTTAGAGCACTCAATGCTTGTTGCATAGTGTGCAAGCTAACCTCGCCATCTTTATCGTAAGGGTCGAGTATCACTTGTAGAAGAGATGAATCCGCCTGTAATAAGTCAATAGTGGCTTCACGTCCGTCGACAGTTAGGCCACTAGGTGGTCGAACTATAACATGAAGCTTTCCTGGGAATGGGCAACAATCGGCGCGGAGTCCAAGGCGGCGGGCGAGACCACAGTATATAACACACTGTATCAATGGGATAGATATGTGTTCCTCGTCGTCTATAGCCTGTCCCAGGAAGATACTCTTCAGGTAGTAAAACCGGTGTGACACAGCCTTGCATCCGACATACCTCTTAGCACGGAGCCACCGATTTAAAGTGACAGCTAAGTCGCGGGTAGTCATTGTTGCGATATCCAGAGTGTCTTGTCTGAATTCTTCCGCCCAAGCATCAAGGCGCTGCTTAGACCATGACACCCCGAACGATATATCTACTGGCGCAAACATATCAAAGGCAGCGATGCCGTCTTCCAGATCTTGCGGGTTCCAGTCTGAGTTTGAATACCGCAACTCTCTATAAGAGGACGGCTGTGTGAGCATATCTCTATTTGGACCTTTTCCTATCCATCTAAACACAGCCATGGCCCGGTGCATACTGTTCAGGGCAATATCGGCGTGAAACCTATCATTTGTTAGTCCAGTGAGCTTATACAAGTTACGTAGTTTAAACACACCTCCGCGTTAATGCCTCTGGGTGCTGCCAATGTTGTAATGCCATTTGTTCCAAAAGAAACTCCTTAGAGTCCTCTCCCAACATGGAAAGTTTCTCAAGGCGTAAAAGCCGACCAGCACGTTGTTCGATCATATTGTTAAGTAACTTTTCAGCTTCCATGTTACGCCTCTGCCGGGTGCAATACATCTTCCTCCAATCTACCAGGAATATCGGTTTCGCCAAATTCCCAGCATAATTGTGATGTGGACTCCAGTACTTGAACGATTTACAATGCTCCTTCCATACCATCCGATTTATTGCAATGTCGCGAAAGCGGCGGCATGTGGCTTGTAATTTGGCATTATCTTTGGGCGACAGGAAGTCGACTATCCGATAGATCAGCTCATTAGGAAGGTCTTGTATTTGAAAAGACATGATCAAATAGCGTATTATGAGGTCTGTTATTTGAAGAAGTCGACATGTAAGCCTTTTCTGAGGTGCCAGAGGTCCAAAGTCGGATGTAGTTTGGGTCTCCTAGAATCGTAGCACCGAGCCGGGTATAGATGCGAGATGCGGTGATACCGTACTTGGACGTTCCGGGTGGCAGTCAAAGAATACCACAAATACCAACACTCAAACAAACAGGCCCTATGGGGCGGCGGTAAAGCCGATGGCCTATGACAGCTGTGTCGAGAAGATACTGGACAATGTTGTGGGGATATGCTAGCCTGATGAAGATCTAATGACGAAACTAGGAGAAAACAGCCGACTGACAAAAATTGGGCAGCAAGTGGGCCTATTCGTCGTGGTCCAGCCGACACAGGTAATGCGTTTCAAAGACACCTTGAAGGTATTGACGTCGATGACGTACTAAGATACCGGGCAGCAAGTTCTTATTCGCAAGATCAATCGGTGGCCTACGGCATCCGTTACTCGGAAATCGAACCGAATCCGTGGGCGTGGGGCAGGAACGACGGGGGTCGGGATTGGATATTTAACACCCGGTGGCAAGTCCGTAGAATTGTGAAACGCAGAGGTGCATATGGCAACAGCATCAACAAGCGAAATGGTAAGCCTTCGTTTAATCGTTGTAGCTTCGTTGTTTCAACGGAAGGAATAAGGTATAATAAGACAAGTAACTACTGCGTACAAATGTAGTTATTAAAAGAGAATTCGATCATAAAAATGAAGGTTTGTAAGGTTTCTAACGGGAAAGAACCATCTGTGGTTCGTCTAGAGCTCTCCAAAGTCGGCGGCGGATCAAGAATTGCGATGGGTTATAGGTTTTCCCCACTATTTTTATCAAGAGTGTGCCAATGAGCGGGCATGATTGCGAAATGACGTTGGAAGAAAAATACAAAGTTAACTGGCTTTGTGGACCGGGGTCAAATTGATTACCCAGTTCGCCACTATCAATGTACAAATGGAAGGGTTAACGGTGGCTACCCAAGGGTCTATACACAACTATATTTTGAGTGTGCCCCACATTCTTAGACTTGATTGGTTGGCATGCCATCATGGGTTTACCATGACCTAAATGGGAAAATAGTAAACAAACGCGACGCCGGGCTGGGTGAATTTGCGACAACCCTGTGAAGTAACAACCTAGCGCATTGTCAACTTTGATATCCCGAGTAAAAGTCTCGATTGTCAGCCCTATCTTTTGTCAATTGTTAATGTCCAACCTACATCACTTATTGTACAATATCATCTGTTCGTTTACTTTCCTCTCAAGCAGACCCTATCGACATCCACTGGGAATTTACCGGCGGTCCTTTCAATTCTCTTTGACGCTCACACGATACACGATATTTGCTTATTTTCAAAACACCTGTCCGCCACTATTCAACAAACTACGCAAGTCTAGTCATTCTGCTCATGATTCACCAAAATTAATCTTCGATATTCTTTTAACGGACCTATCCACACACAATGGCCTTTGCTGGCTTCGGTAGCGTCCTCGATACACCGAGGACAAATCAGGATGACGCGACCTACCTCAAGCAACCCGATCTCGATATCTCACAAGAAGCTCCATTCACCTCACCAACAAAGGAAGATGCCCAAGAAAATCTATTCAACCGACTCCGCGGCGGCCGGTCCGCTGCCACACTCAAAACTCCACGGCGAGGCCCCCTTGCTGACCGGAACAACATGCAAGATCCAGGCATGGTAGCCTTCACTCCATTACTCAAGTCGACAACCAAGAACAATGAATTCAGAAGGCGAGGGAAAGAGAACGGGAAAGATGGACCTGGAACGCCACCTGGACTTCTCGAGCGCATAGAGGAGGATCTCTCACCACTACCAGCATTTGGGAACTCTCTCCTTGGTCGTTCGATGATGTCTGTTGACTCTCCATTACCAGTTGCCCCAGTCAGCGTTAGCAGCGTTGAGTCCACGCCACTCAAGTTACCACCAAAACGGAATTTCTTAGGGAAAGGACCTCTCGAGAGTGACAACCAGCTTTCCCTACGCGAGCAGGAGAATGTTATCGACAAAATTGAGAAGGAAAACTTTGGGTTAAAGTTGAAGATTCATTTTTTGGAGGAAGCTCTGCGCAAAGCTGGTCCCGGCTATAGTGAAGCCGCCCTGAAGGAAAACACGGAACTAAAAGTCGACAAGGTCCAGATGCAACATGATCTCAAGCGGTACAAGAAGCACCTTACGGTGGCGGAAAAGGATCTCGAAACATATCGCCAGCAGATGATCGAATTACAAGAACGCAGTAAACGCAAGCATGCCGACGAAGGCCTCAAGTCCGAATTGGCAAAGATTCAGCAACAACTCGAAGACAAGGAGTCTGAGATTCTCCACCTGAACACCCAACTCGAATCGGCTGAATCAGCCAGTCTTACAGCCGAAAAGCTGCGCGAAGAAATTGGTGACTTGGAGGCCGAACTACGCGAGAAGGAGAGAGTTATAGCTACCCACCAGGACGAGCTTGAGGAGTTGCAATCTAAAGTGGTGGATTCAAAGAGTCAATCGCGGGAGTTGGAGCAAAAATATGAGGAGATTGAAGACCTACAGCAGTCATTACGAGAGCAGGAGGAGGCTCTGGCTGCCAAGGAAGACGAACTTGCGGAACTCCAAGCTAATTCACGAGAGCAGGAGCGGATACTCGATCAGAAAGAGGAGGAGCTGGCCGAGTTGCAATCCAAGGCGAAGAGGTTGGAGGAGAGGGAAGAGGAGATTGCGATGTTGAAGGAGAAGTTGAGGTCTTCACGTGCTAAAGATGACGAGCTTAATGAGATGCAGGAGACGCTACGTCGGTACGAAGACCGGGACACTGAGCGCCAAGCCGAATTTGAGAGTCTCAAGGAAAAGCTTCGCAAATCACGAGAGACAGACGTCCATTTGAGTGATACTCAAGAGCAACTCAGACGGCTGGAGGATCGTGATGCTGACCGAGAGGCTGAGATGGAAGCTATGAGAGAAAAGTTACGGCGAGCGAAGGACCGCGAGGTTGAGGCGGATCAAATGAGAGAGAGAGTCAGGACGTTGGAGGGCCAAATGGCGGAGGCTGCTTTGATGGAACAGAGACTCATGGAAGCGGAATCACGATCCAAAAACGACCAACGCATGTTTGCCGAACTTGAGTCACGTTACAAGCTTGAGCAACGGAGACTTATTGAGTTGGAGGAGAAAGCGCAGTTCGGAAACCAGGCCAACGATGACTTGGAAATTGCTCGGGATACAATCGACGACCTGGAACGCAAGATTCGTCAAATGGAAGCCACGGCTTACGATATGCAAAACAAGGTTGACGAGGCGATTCAGGAGAGACAACGTGCTGAGGCCGATCTGGAAGAGCTTCAAGAGGAGATGGCCAACAAATCCAATTTCTCACGAAGTTTGTCCCGCCAGATCGATGAGAAGTCGCATCGTCTTCAGACCGAGCTGGAACAAGCTTCTCGCGATTTCGCCAGCCTTGAAGCACAGTATCGCCAGACTCTTGCCGAGAATGAGGAGATGCGAACGGCGGGTCGCGAGATCAAGCGGGAGCGTGACAGCTTTGAACGTGATATTCAACTTATCAAGGGCCGCTACATGAACATGGAGGCGGAGGTCGAGGCTATGCGCGAGCAGAAGGTTCATCTGGAGACACAGTACCAGCATATGATGGCTGAGGGTCAGGGTCTGCAGAAAGAAACTATTAAGTTGCGCAAGCTGGTCGGTGATCTTGAAACCAGTCTCGCCCGTGAGAAGGAGCGGATGATTGATGTCGACAAGGATGCGAGAGATATGTACAGAAATGATCTTGACCGCCTTAACCAGAACATCTTCCAGCTCCAAGCTGCTATCCGCGAGCGGGAAAATCTCTATGATACCGACAGTGAGCAGTGGCTTATTGCCAAGAGTGCCCTCGAACAGGCACGCGATCATGCCGAGGCGCGGGCCACGGCTCTTCAGCACACAGTCAATCGTCTGCGCCAGACTGGCGATAACTTAACTTCCAAGGAAACACAGCTTCAAGAGGCTCTCAAGGATGAGATGGAGCGTCATCAGCATGAAGAAGCGTCTCTCACCCGCCGCGTGGAAGATCTTCAGGATGCTCTTGATGCCAAGCATAAAGCCCTTTCTGAGATTCGCAGTGAAATGCTGGGTGTGCGTGAGGAGCTTCGTCGGACGCAGACTGTTCTCAAGTCGGAGACCGAAAAGGCCATGGGCTTGGCTGATGAGGTGGAGGTTCTCCAAGCTGCACTGGAGGAGGACGCCGAGATTGCGGCTGAAGAAAAGAAAGAGCTTCAGGACCAGATTGAGTCTCTACGTGCGACTACCCGCGCCAATGCTTATGGTACATCTGACGAGGTTACTCGCCAAACCGCCAACACTCTGGAGCGTCTTCGCACTCAACTTGCAGAGTCATCCGCCAACATCAGCCGTGTCACTAAAGAGAAGCTTGCCCTTCAAGAACAGGTTGCTACTGTCAACCTCGAGCTCAAGACTCTCCGTGACAACCTTGCCGATGTCACTGCTGAGCGTGATGAGCTTGAAGCCGAGATTCTAGCCGTGTCCGACAAGCAAGGCGAAGAGACCTATCGGGTCGATAAGGAGCGGGTCGAATTACGGGCTGCCAAGTCAAGGCTTGAGTTTGAGGTTCGTCGGTTGCAGGCCGAGAACCACCGCTTAGAGGATCGTCATGTAGACCTCCAACTTCAGCTTGACCAGGAGGTTGAAAGGGGCCAGAAGGAAGAAGACAAGCTTGCGCAGCAGCTCAAGTCATTGCGCATTGGAACTGGAAATGCCACATCCGAGTCTCAAGAACTTGCTTCTGCTCGCCGTACCATTCGTGAGCTTGAAGGTCGTGTTGCGGATCTCGAGGTGCGTCTTGCTACTGCCGAGGCTGCCAACAAGTCTACGGATGGTGACAGCGAGGTCTCTATTATGCGCCGCGACCTCACTATGGCCCGCAAAAAGGAAATCGAATATATTTCCCGCGAGAAGACCACTAAGGAGTCCATCCGTACCCTCAAGTCCCAAATCGCCTCTCTCGAAACTCAACTTCATGAGGCCGAAACGAACAAACTTCTCGCCTCGCCTCAGTCTACCACTATCGCCACTACCCCCGTTGCTCGTCGTGCTGAACTTGATGTTCTACGCAAGCAGGTTGAGTCTGCCAATCAAGCTCTTCAGACCGCCAAAACACAACTTCGCGAATCAGAGAAGAAGTCCGCTGAAGAGATTGCTGAGCTACATACCCGACTGGCTGATATCGAAGACGAGCGTACGGCACTTGAGGAAGCCTTGGATGAAGCTCGTCGCACTTCCGAGTCACTGACGGCAAAACACACCCTGGAAACCCAACAACTCACTGCCAAACTTGAGCGTGCCGAACGCGAAGCCGAATCAGCCCTCGTTGCCGCCGAAGCGGTCGCATCAAAGGACGCCCAGCAAACGTCATCCGAGTCTAAGGAACTCAAGAAGCAACTGCGCAAGGCCCTTCTCGAATCGGAAGCCCTCGAACACGACGTCCGCATGCAATTTGAAACCATTGAGCACCTCACCACCACTGAATCTGCTCTCCGTAAGAAACTCGAGCGGACTCGCGGTGAACGGTCGGCCTTCCGCCAAGGTGCAGAGAAGATGGCTCGCTCGCTTAAGGCCCTGGAACAGTCTGCTGCGATGCATGAGGAGTTGGCAGGGAACTTACAGAGAGAGCTGGAGCGTGTGGAAATTGAAGGACGGGTTGGCCGAGTCGAGGAAGTCAAAGAGTTACTCAAGAAGGAAGAAGAGAAACATAAGAAGGAGGTCAGAGGTGTGGCGTTACAAATGGAGTTCATGCAGGCCCGTTGGGAACGCGAAGCAAGTCTCCGTGCCGACGCCGCATTCGCCAAGAAGTTCCTCCAATTGCAACTCGACGTTGCCCACGCATGGTACGTATCTATCTTTCTCGTCTCCCCTATACACAAAACTAACAACCCCAAAGCAACAAAGCCCAGCTCTCAGAACTCGAACATATCCGCCGCAACGTCCTCGGCGATACAACCCCCCTTCCTGTCCAGTCACAGACTTCAAAACCAACACTCCGGTCCGCTGCAGTGGCTGTTCGGTTCATGGTGCGGGCTGCCCGGGCTGCAAGGGAGTGGCGGAAACAGGAGGCCACGCGGGTGCGCATTGTCGAGGCTGTCGAGGAGAAGAAGAGAGGTCAGCGGGTGGAGAATGTTCGGAGGGAGGTCAGAGAGAGAGGAGTCCGGAGGGATCGGGAAAGAGAACGGAGATAAGGGCGTTACGTTTTATGATTTTGGATTTTGGGTATTGTATTGTTTTCATTTTGACTTTGGGAATGGGAATGGAGTTTGGGGGTTTCATGTTTAGATTTACTTATTTGGAATTTGATTTACCGTTCATTTCTATTATCCTGCATGACAGACAGATATGTCTGGCATCCACCAATCCAACTATATAAAGTGACCAAAACCCCTTCAAACAACTTATAGGCGCCAAAGAAAAGAAGAACCAAACATAACATTAACCCAAACCACGACAAAAGAAAAATCGCTACCGAATCAAGTATGAATAAAGCAAAAGAAAAACGACACAAGAAAAAACAAGAGACCCAAGGAACCACCACCATCCCACCAACAACAGACAGACAGATAGACAGACGTCTTAAAGCTGCCTTCACCTTCGTTTTCAGAGCATTCATATAAGTGGGTGGAAATACTCCATCTCGCCTAGTGAATGCCGATTTCTACATAACAAACATGAGATTGGTATCTGCAAACTTGTTAGCATCTTTGTTCCAGCGCGAATGAACCGACGACAGTGAATAAGGAAACTCGATGCAGACAGAATAGAAAACAAGAAAAAGCAAAAGAAAAGCAAAAACAAAAAACAAGGCCGGCCAAAAATGAAGATCCCCCGAGAACTGATTTGGACTATCCAAAAGTAACGAATAAAAAAAGGATACATGAGATTATATATGGTAAACGGAAAAATAAAGGTAAAGGAGGAAAAGCAAAAAGGAAGTTCCAACAAGGTGAAGAAGGGTGATTCTGGACCAACGGGTCATTAAGGAAATAGATGAGGCATGCTCTGTATGGGGTCAAAAACGTGAGTAATCTATAGGGACAAGAGAAAAAAAGAAAATCAAAAACGGACATGACCAAGAAAACGTAAGGGGAATATAACCAAAGGGAAAGAAAAGAAAAAGAAAAAGAAAAAAGAAAAGAAAGCCTCGGGGGATGCTTCAAATGGATGCTTCTGGGCGCGCCTCGTACTGCTTAAACACTAATAGACCGTCGCCGGCTGGGGATTGCTTACTCAAAGGGTGTGAACTTGAAAGCTGCGGACGCTGGGTATATTCGTTTCCAAGCTCGTCGCGAATGTTATTGAGCAGCTGTACGTAGCTTTGTTGCGGGTTCTTGCTGAGGGCTGATATGAAAGCCCACGACATGGCGCCGGTGGGTTGGGACGAGACGGAAATGTCAGCACTACAGAGGGGGAGCAAATTTTGCCTGGTTAGTAGAGACGGGGGGATTGGGCGGGAGAGGAGCGAGCACGTACGACTTTTGGTTGTCTTTGCTGCTGGAGAACATTACGACGTCGGCTAGAGAGCCCTTTTCAAAGTTGGTCCCTCTGCTACCGGAAGCTAGCCGCTTGACAAAAGACTGGGCGCTGCTACTGATGCTTCTCGATCCGGAGTTCTTGGATTGGGTGGCTCGGTCGGTCATGCATTGTATGAGTTCCTGGCCGGCGGCAAGAGCCGAGTCTGGAACTTTCATGAGACCTTGGGTGGAGTACATGTATGGTAGATCAAGCGCGGTGCCGGAGTGGCAGGAGTCGAAGATTGCTGTAAGTCGGACACCTTGCTGTAATGGCTGGACTAGGATACGGTGCATCTCGTCGTCGGAAATGTGACCGGTTGTGCGAAAGTCGACAGGGTAGATGACTTCATCGTAGCCTTCTTGGTCATCAACTTCGGGGTTTCTAGTTTGACCTCCATGACCTGCGGTACGTGTTAGTATGAGGATATTAGAGTAGACGTGATTCTGACATACCTGAATAGTGAAAAAACAAAGAATCCTGTGGCTTAGCATCCATAGAAAGCCAATGCATGGCACGCAAGATGTTGTGCTTTGTTGGATGCCCCACGGGGTTGTGCTGATCATCAGTGAGAATAACCATATCTTCTCTCTTGTAGCCAAACTGCTGAACAAGATAAGTTGACATGTTACGGACATCATTAATGCAACCACGGAGTTGCCCACGTTGACCAAAGTAGTTGATTCCAATCAAGAGAGCCTTTTTGCGACCGACAGGCTGAGGTACTGGGATGTTCTCATATCCAGTAATGGGAGTGGCCCCGGGAGTAGCACTCGGTTGAGGCATGCTGGGTGATGATGCCCCGACATAACCAGTAGACTGGGCATATGAAGGACTTGAAGGGTGAATAGAGTTACTAGGCGTAGGAGAGTATCCCGAAGCAGGAACTGGAGATGGATGCTATATCAAAATGTCAGTATACATAGTTCAAACCCATGTCAATATTCCCAGCTTACATTACTGTTGGCGAATTGAATGGGTTGTGGACTCCCGTAATAATGAGTGGTAGCGGCTTGTTGATACTGTGGTTGAACACTACCGGCATTAATGTGAGCTCTGACGACTATATTAGCAACTGCCACAAATGTTTGGTTTGGTTTGATATAAGCGCGCGAGCCATATGCCTGTCCGTCCGCAATATCCCGGGATTCGAGCGAACCACGCCCATGCGAAAGAAGGTGATAAAATGTCAAAGCTTGGAGGAAGCAAGCAAGCCGCACTTCCGTGGTAGTTACGCGGGTAAAATGTGAGCGGGGTTAATATTCCAATCCCAGGCAAATGGCTTCCAATGAAGAAACTGGTGAAAAATAAAATTGGCGATGTGGGACTGCAGACGACGGCGGCGATATGTGGTCGGGGAACTTGATGACGGGTAGACATACTGGAGTTGTTGGGGTTGTTGTTGATGTTGTGGTTGTAGGTGTTGTTGCGGTGCATAATAGACTCCAGGCTGAAAGGTCTGGGCCATGGGGGCGGCACTGTATGTCGGGAATTGGTACCCAGACATGTCTCTAGTAGTTATTGCGGGGATGTGGGTACAGAATATTCGGGGTGGCAGATATGTAGGAAGAGGTGCCGAAAAAGAAGGAGTCCGGAAGAGGCGATAACTGGGGCTGGCGGGCGATCTTTAAAGCGCAGTTACAATGGGGAGGCCGGGAACGTATTTAGGTGTGGTACGGGTTTTGGAGGCAAGGCAACTACTGTGTGTAGTGAGGTGGGTAGGATTCAGGCGTTGGGCTGCGTTGGAAGTGCAGATATAGGCGATTTGTGAGGTGTGGTACAGCGAGCGACTCGGACGGAAGAGGCAGGTGTAAGGGGTTATGAGGTGGCTTTCGGGTTGTCGCTGTAGAGGCGCTGGCGATGTTGTATCGGGTAGAGAAGGAGGAGAAGTGAAAGAAGAAGGAGAAGAAGAAATGGAAGAAGAAGGAAGGAGGTGATGATATTGGGGAGTAGTTGTATAATTGGTTGGTTTTATAGGTTGAAGGTAAGACTAGAAAGTGACAGAAGGATTGTCAATATTGGTAATTGTAAAGATAAACGAAAAGTGGCGAATATGTAATCGAGATTCTAGATGTTGATGTAGACAATGGGTGTCAAGAGCGAGGCGAAGGACAAGTTATAGCAAATTGACGAATACTAGGTAAGTAGTGGTGCAAGGAGTTGAATTAGAAAGAGACGACAGATCAGTCGTGGAAAGAGGAACGGGGGCGGGTCCGAGTATTTTAGGGATGTGCATGCAAGTACAGCAAGTGGAAGCAAAGCAGAAGAAGTAGAAGTAGAAAGAGCTTGATGGACACAAATCCTTACGGGCCAAGAACCCCGGTAAGGGCAATAACGACTAGAAAAAAA
Source organism: Huntiella omanensis (assembly GCA_000833645.1). Taxonomy (NCBI): domain Eukaryota; kingdom Fungi; phylum Ascomycota; class Sordariomycetes; order Microascales; family Ceratocystidaceae; genus Huntiella; species Huntiella omanensis. The sequence continues at coordinate 34,015 of JSUI01006360.1, forward strand.
TCCCCGACTAGAAATAAAAGAAGACGTAAAAAAAGGAATGCGTAAACGTGTGTGACCGAGGGACGGCGACTAATTGGGGCAGTGAGGTATAAATTCGGGAGAAAAAAATGGAAGGGAGTAGCGTTAGTTAGTTGGGTGTTGGGTATATGACGAAGTGTTATTGTAGCATGTCAATATCTGCATGTATAATATAGTTTGTTGGTGAACAGAACTGCTCAACTATCGTGGAATATATGTACATGTGTGAGTAATGATGATGCTGATATGGCAATACCAGCTGTGATTGACCGTCTCGCCTACCCACCCACGCAGTCAACGACGCTGGTCAAGTTCACAATCTACCATGAACAAAGACAGATCCAAAAATATCCCAAACCACTTCGTCCGACAACCACCACGAAGGAGTCCAACCCGACTGTTCATCTATCAATCCATCGACCGACAAGGCAAGGCCGTAGCGAGAATCAACAATCTTCAACCCCCCCTTATGTCACGCCAAACTTTGCCTCCCACCCGCCAAAAAACATGAACAGCGGTAAAAGTGCATCGATTCCGGTGGCAATTCAAGGCAAGCTGGATAAGTTGCACGCCCCCCCCCTCTCAATAGCATTCCTTGATCCTTGTTTAGTACTAAGAATCGGCCCCTGCTTCATCTGAAGAGACACGCCGTGGAAAAGAAAGAAAAGGAAGACGTGGAAGGAGAAGAAGTAATGGTTTATGAAAATCACGATGTATGAATGGAGTCGGAGGTGACTAGTCAGATAGATGAACCTTGGATTAAGCTTGGCTCACCGTTGACCATGAGAGTGATTTGCCGGTGGATGGACAAGACTCGGCGTCTTTTACAATGTATCTATATATATACATATACATATATATAATAGATATGATCTGAGTGGCTAGATATTCAGATCTCACGTAGATGACCAGCTACACAGGGACATGTCCCTCGTCGTCGGCGATTGTTGATCTCATGTCTACACAACTGCGGCGACGGAACGGGTCGGTAAGCTAGGAGCCAGTTTAGTTTAAAAGACAAGGCACGCCACAAAACAGACAAAGCACAGAGCAAAGAAAAAAAAAAGAAGAAAGGAAGAGAGGGAGAGGCGTCGATGAGAAGAGAGGAGACAACAGAGAAGGCTCTGGCATTGGTTTGGTCTGGGGTTACGCATAGATGCCGCTAGTTGGTTGTCATGAATTAGGGCCGTCTAGCCGAGCCTAAAACGACAAGTAGGAGGTTTTTCGGATTCTAGACAGGGCTTTGTGTATGTCGGTGTATCAGTGTATCAGTGTATACATACATACATACTTTGATGTTGACATATAATAGGTTTGTGGATTGTGGCTTGGGAGTTGGCTTGTCTTTGGGAGATGGGTGGACGGACATGGCGGAACGTGGATCTGTTGGTTTGAACGTTACATCTAGGCACGCACACATTTGACAAGACAACCGTTGTTTTGAGGAAACCGTAAGGTAAGGTACCCGAGAAGGCACGATATCATATGTACATACTTGGAATTCAAGGCTTAGTTTGACATAATCACATCCATACAGTATGGGTATATCACGACTCCCTTGATAATTTCAACATTTGACATTGATATGTGACGAGGGTGACAAATCCAGACCATCTATATAAATTGCAAAGTGGTAGGTGATGTGGGGCGTTGACTAGAGATTATCATTAGCTGTAAGTCAGCATTGTTGATGATTATCAACGGGAATCGCCCGGGTTTCATTATGGAAGGGTGATTATATTAGCTAGTTCAGCTTATGACCGTGCGACATCACGGGCCTCGGAGATGCTAAGGAAAGAAGGGTAGAAACGAAAAAGAAAAGAAACAACCAACGAAACGGGTGGGATGGATGCATGGATACAAGAGGAAACAATTACCAAGAGTGTGTCACGGGGCAGATTTGTAAGGCTGTTTATGCGTAGATGGGTGGTTAAGAAGAAGCAATGAGAGGTATTTACATACATGTTGTCGTGTGTATTGTATGGATGTAAGAAACCCTTCGCTTATCCTGATGTGGCCTATATCACTTCGTGACAATTCTCAAATATATCCACCCATCGGCCCATCCGATACCGCGAAATACCCTTGTACTCTCCAAAAGTAATCAACACATATTCCCAGCCTTCAAAACCCCTTCAAGCCATGACATGCATGAATATCTGTCCAAGTATGTATGTATACTACTCGTGTATGTATGTATGTACATACATACATACATACATATGTATGTACAACACCCTCCTCTTCGCCCAAGCAACCTACATACAAAATATCCCACAAGTCACATCAACAAAGACCCTGAAACCAAGCGGACGTCCAAGGAACCTGCCCACATGTGGTACCCATCATCCATGACTGAGTAACCCTCCTGTACACACGGCCGTATATAACACAGGGCGTCTCGAGTTATTGAAATGCCCGGGTGTATATTACACAGTACATATGCAGGTATCTGCAGGTGATCGAAATAGGAAGTCGAGTGTTTTGAGGGGAAGAAGGGAGGTCTGAATGAATAGATATCTAAGTGTGTGTGGATCTATGTATATCTCTATATCTGAGTGTGTGTGTATATCTTTAGATTTACGGTTACAGACATGTGTTTGTGGATGCGGCTAAGCCGATGCTGCGGATCTTTTGGGGTGGTTGCTATTGAATGTTGTGATATATATTTATATCCATTGACGACGTCATTCCAGACGGGACGGTAACAATGGCTGAAGGTTGGCGGTCTGAAGAAATCCGGGTATCCGCATTACGACGATTCAGATTCATATCACAGAAATCAAGATAACTGTAGCAAGCCGTTTAAAATGACTTGTCACTTTCAATCCAAAGTGACCCATATGAAAATCCCCTCAGCTTGCAAATCGCCTATGTATAAACCATATGGTTGTCTACATACATGTGTACATCCATACATACATACATATGTACATGACCAACAAGCATAATGACGTTCTCTCTCCTCTCTTGATATCTTCTCTTCACCCAACTAAGTTATAAGAATCGCAAAATATCATCATCCATCTCAAAACCCCAGGAAACACCTCGCATCTTATCATCACCCTAGGATACCCGCGCTGAGCATTTCCAGGCTATACATGGAACCGAAAGAGGGAATATCCCGAAGCTGAATACTGACCTAGAGTTGACGGATACTTTGCCCGTCCGCCTATATACATACTTAACAGCCCGAACAAGTGATGTAATATGTGGGGGAAGGGTTATGGTTTATGACGTTGATAATGACAGCTTCGGTTGGGGAGGAGGCCGCCGCTTATTGTAGGCCTCCGAGGGACTGGCCGATATAGTGAATAGACTGCATACATACAAGTTTATTCAGGGGAACCAAGTCAAGACCGAATGTACGGTAGTTTTTTCTCGTTCCGTTAGTTCCCTACTCAATGAAAGAAAAAGACTACGAAAAAAAAGGAAAACTCCATTCATTATAGAAGGAAACTCTCCTTGCCGGTTTTGCCCCGTCACCTTTTACATTAGTTAGTTAGTTACTCTCTCTCCTTCCCTTTCTTTGACTTCTAATCCCTCGAGAGTAACCTCGAGCTTCCCTGCCCCCTTCCCGTAAAAGCCCAGAACAATAGACAATCCCCATGTCCCAGGGAACCAATAAGATTGCAGAAAATGGGGTTTGTGGATTTAGCTTGGGTTTTTTTCAGCAGGTGTGGTATCGGCTAACCATGTAGGATTATTTGGTGGGATTTATTGATTTGATTGATTTAGTTGGCTTGTGTTTATACGGGATAGAGGTTTGATGATTTGGTGGATGAATATATGTACATATGTATATATGTATGTACATACATACGGACTGATGGCGTTCAACCATGGCGTTGCGGTTGCCTTTTGGTAGGTAGTTTGATATCACGGTATATATCTCTCCGAACAAAATTCCGCCTATACGATGTCATCCATCCACATGTCTAAATAAACAACCATTCAACTCACGTGAAGCCCACACACAGATACCCCGGCCACCTGCAGTTATCCAGCGGCTTCGTGTGTCACGGAGGACATATGTTTTCTACATTGGGCATGGTGCATGGCAGATACATATGGCCAGACATGAGTGGGCAAGGATACAGCATGATCAAAGACGTGGATATAGGAATATAGCGGCGTGAAGGATGGTCAAGAGAGACTTCTAGATGTTTCATATGGTTAAGGAGTTGGGTACACTTGGTGTTTTTGGATTCATAGGGTTGTGAGTTACAAACCAGCCTGACTTGTATGTATGTATGTACATACACGAAGATATCAACAACGCAGCCGAGTCCATCTTCATCCTCAACCAAGACATCTTCAAACCCAGCTAAAACAAAACTGCTCCCTACATATATATCACTGACAAGCCAACATAACCCATCACCGAGTGTGACAACCCCTGTCGAGCTGTTCAATCAGTCCATGTCTCAAATAACCACGTCCGTCACCCCATCAATCAATCATCAGTCATCCGTCATCACTTCCACGAACTAACCGAGAGAGCAAAAAACCCGCCGAATAAGCCCTGGTACACTACTGTGAAATGTAAGCGCGTCTGTTATGTCCAGGGCTACCGAGTTGGTTGTTGTGTATATATTGTACATATGTACATATGTGTGTAGATCTTTGGTTTCCAGGATACATGGCTGTGTAAGAAGGACTGTCACTTATGGTGAGTATGTACATATTAGGTAATCTATGCGAGCACCACAATGTGATGATGAATAGAATCTGTATCTGTTAGGATCAGATATATACTCATTTACATATGTACATACATCCACCAATATATCCACGTTACCACAAAGGTCCCAGATACACTTCACCTCGATGAATTCTCTTGGTTATGTACATACATGTACAACCATCAGATCTAACCCGACCACCTCTCAAGTGTAAAACGGCAAGCCACAACGTTAACCGTTCAACCCGATCAACCACACCCGCATCCCCGACATCCATCCCGTATCTATCGACGTAGATATCTACATATCTACACACATGTATATCTTTAGATCTTTAGAAAACACTCAGCCCAAATCCCACATCCCACATCCCGTTATTAAAGACACTTCTCTCCCTTCATCTTCCACTTCAGCTGGACTTAACCAGACCCTATTACACACCATTACACAAGCTGGGGGGGGGCCTCTGGAAAGTTGCTATCATGGTGTTCTTGGTCACACCATACTTTGTTATGTGTTACCAGGAGTCGCCGATCTTTGCCTCTGTAGATGGATTTGGAATGGTTGAGTTTTGATATGGACTTACTATATACAATCTTGATGTTACCAAGTTATAATATTTCATAATCAACCACTATCGTCAGTAACTATATCGTAAACCCGCGAATCTCAAAACCCAGATATCCAAAACGTAACCATCATGTCTCTATAATCTCCTAAATCAGTCTCGCAAATATCCCACGTGGTAACCCCGCCCACTCAACCATCATCGTCATTCGCACCCCGCTTCATCGACGCGTATCCACTCCACCATGTGTCACCACCCAACCCGATACATAAATATCATGTAACACCGTTTCCCGTCTCCATATCAAAGAACAAACCACATAGCATTACAACAAACACCATCTACATACATATGTACATACATACATACACAAAGAAAAAAAATACACCTCTCCTACCCAGTCTCGTCCTCTTCCTTCCCCTCCACGTCTCGTTGCTTCCCCCCAAATCTCATTTTCCCATATCTTCTCCATCTTCTTAATCTCTCTTTACCGCTTCTTCTACTGCCCATTCTACACATAATCAAGCCCATCAAAAGCGACCCCATACGACCCTCCGTCTGTCCTTCCTTCTAAGAATCCCCAGACTTCTGTGCGTCCTGTGTCGTGTCCCTCAATTGATACTCCATCATGCCCCACAGAATTCTGAGTCCCTCCATGCGGTCCTCCGACTTGAACAGATCAAACCATTTACTCCGATACATGATCAATCCCGAGTAGTCCGCCCCTGACTTGTCACCATCCAGTAACTTCAACAAGCCCAGTGGAACACGCACACGCACAATCGAGATATGGTGGTATACAGAGCTAATCAAGAAGATATCATCGTAGCCCGCTCCAGGCGCCCGTCCAATCGCCTTATATCTCGCCTTGCGATCCCAAGTTGATGCCGGCGGCCGAACCTCTCTATATCCATCATACGGGTTGGTAGATTTCTTGACCCGCTTTGCCTGCATTCCCATATACGGCAATCTTCCCTTTCCAAACGGACTACCTGAAGATGGCTCATCCTGCGAGTAAGTTGGCTTAGGCTTCTTCTGCGGTGCCGAGTCCTTGTCACCAGGATCAGCATTGGGGTCTTCCTCCCGTCCAATCGCTCCACCTTTACCGCCGCCCCATCTAGGCTTCGTCGTCCACCAAGCATTCTGACCAAATCTCTTTTCTTCCTTACCCTCACGATCCCGATGCTGCGCACATATAAGCGCGGCAATTAACTCGCGAGAGATATCCTGGCTAACCTCAACCTCATTGTCAAAGTCCAATGTTCCCCGACTAGATACACCTGCAATTGGTCCCTCGACAAACATAGCACGAGCAGATTCTCTATCCGCAGGCGACCGGAAAATAAAGGTAGCAGCCGAAGCAATGTACGAGTGACGGACACGACCGGTTACTGGGTCGGGTAAGCTAGACATTTGTAAACGGGGTTCGGCGCGAGGAGCAGTAGTGTTTCCGCCGAACGAGTAGACAATCAGCTTTGCAAAGGCGTTTGTAATGTTGTGACGGAGTTCGTTAGGCATGGCAGCTCCGGACTCAGAACGGAAATAGTCGGTTTCCTTGTTGGCAACTTGGATGTTTGGTTCACCGGTTTTACCCTTAGCGGCAGCCTGTTCCTTCATACGTTCCTCGTCATCCGCCAACTCCTGGGCGATTTCCTCCTCGGTCTTGGGCGGAGCAGTGGTATCATCCCAGAAGAAACTCAAGGCCTCAAGATGCTTGTAGAAATCATAACTGTTACCCAGACGGGTAGTTTCGGTACCCGGGATCGCTGGCAACCGGCGAATGACACGGAAAGCCTGATTGTTGGTCCAACTCATCTCCTTGAGCATATCCTTGTACTGCAATGCGCCGGGCATATTGTGGCCCGAGGGCAACTTGCGCCCGTGAGTCTGACTATGCGCGCGAGCTTGCTCATAGTTGAGTTTATCCCATTCGTCAAAGGGAGGAAGGTGGGATGGGTCTGGAATGAGTTCCTCGGCGGTGACATCATACTTTAATTGGAGACCGATATCACCGAGGACTTGAGAATTGAGATCGGGGACGCGGTAGATGGCTTGAAGATCGGCGACTAGGTTCTCGCGGGTTTCTTTGGTCGAGGGGGGAATTGCGATGACGGGCGGGAGGCGCACCGGGGTAGGAGGTGGAACATCGGCCCGGCGAATTTTAGGCTGTCCACGGACATCTAGGGATTCAATTGTTAGAAGAGGCTTTACATGGCAGGACAGCGAGGTATTAAAATTAGCTTGTACGTACTCTGAGTAATACCAAGGTTAAACATGGCGTATGGGATTCCAGTAGTAATTATATATCAAAAGGGAATGGTGGGTTTGTAGAAACAAGAGGTGGAGCTAATAACAGCGATCTAGCTTCAAATGATGCTAAAGCTATGGGCACACTTGATTATCAAGTGATGCGGTGCGGAAAGGGTGTTCCTTCCAAGTTTTTGGTGTGACGAAGTAGACGTGGGTGACAATGACACGACAGGTAACAGGACCAAACGACAAGTCTTACGTCAACCGAGTTTTTTTTGGGGGGGTAGATGTTAACAGAACAATTGTCGTGGTGGGCAAGTGGTCGGATGAGGCGATTGATTGTAAGGAATACAAATTCCGGCGGGGATTAGTTTTGAATAGGGCAACCAGGACAGCCTAGAAAGGCCAACAGCGCCAAAAAAGCGACAACTGCGGGAAGGATCAAGTGTGAGCGGGACGTGGCAGGTTTCAACCAAGAACCATTGCCTTTTTTTTAAGCAGGTGTTGACAGAAATCAGGAAAACGGAAGGGAAGGGATTAACGGAGGACCTTTACAAAAAAGGAGAATGACTTTTCTTGGAAAGTGGGAAAAGGGTAGACGGATAACGAACGGGGTGACGGACAATGTAGGAATGCAGAAAGCCCAGTACGAGTTTTTGGTTCTAGTTTGGGCAGGATTATGGATTGGTGTGTGTGGGTGGGTTAGATGGCTGGCTGTGTATGTATGGTTTGTACATAGCTGGTGAGCCGATGTTGCGTTCGGGGAGTTGGGTGGTTGTTCTGGTGTGGACTTTTTCCTTTTTCTCTCTTTTCGGGCTTTGCTGAGGCGGGAGGGAAGAGGGGACCCAGTGTTTTTGGCGGAAATGGACTCCACATGTCCAGTGAGCAAGTCAATGCTGAAGGTCATTCACAGGGTGAGTGATCCTGTTGGTGGTTCGACACATGCATGGCAAGAGGAGATTATGGTGATTTTGGTGGGGGTAGTTTGGGATAGTGTAGAGATGAATTGGGTCGGTCTGTAGAGATGTTCTAAAGGTATGTTAGTACAGGAAGTCAACAATTATAATGGGCCAATGTCGTTGATGGCTGACGCCTTCAATTCCGATCAGGTGATTGAGGTGTCGTTTGTATGTAGTATGAGGCTAGCAAATTCCCTGTAGTACCCCACAAACACTCACAGATATCAGTGGGTCCAAAGCATGGTGATGGGGATTGTCCAATAGAGGGGTATTGTACATATGTATGTGCATGAATGTACCAATCAAGATAATAGTGTCTGTGAGCTTGAACGGGCCATGTCATGTTGTCATGTTGAGAATATGCGGTTATATGCAAGTAGATTTTGAAAGTAAGTGTTGTGCATCAATACAGTGCAGGCAGACCATGCCGGGGATTTACCTAAATTCACGAAATCAAAATGTGGGTAACCTTGGTCATTGTTAGGGTTATATAACAACCGAGGGTTATCACTGTTAACGGATCGCAGTTATGAAACGACAGCCATGTGCTTTGTTACGCATAGACACACACTTAATCTAGACACATCATGAAATCAACTAGCAGTAACCATGACCATTTTGAAAAGAGACAACTCCAGAGTTCTAAGAAATTCCGCATGAATAAGGACCACCGGTTTAACGTTTCCATTGTATGTACACAGTCTAAAACAGCAGAGCCGAGAATTCCTATTCACGGAAACATAAATACATGTACCAAGATTAAGTCGATCTCGGGGATATCCAAATAACGTCAACATACCCGACGAGGCATTTTTCTCCATGAACGGGTTATATTCCGAGGGTACCAAGACCAGGAATTAAGGGAACGGTTCGTGGGGTTTCCTTGACCAGAGATACAGATGTATTCGATACCAAACGGACGTCGTGACATGGGCGTTCCACGGCAGCAATCAACATTGTACCAAGTCTTGTTTCTAGTGTGTCTTTCCGGTGGCGTATAACGGGTTAATATGGGCAATATACATACATACATACATGGCTCAAATATACGGTATATATTCCAGGAACAAGAAAGCAATCAAAATCAAGTATAAAGCTTATTCAGGATAACCAACGAGGCAGTGGTAGTTTATTTCTCACAGTAAGTTTGTATCAGTGAGTTACAACCTTCATGATTCGTGCCGTAGTACATATCGTTGGTAACTATACATATATCCACAAGTCAACGTCAAAGCGATCTACAAAACTTCCCTCTAGTTTTCCCTTCTAGATAGTTAGAATGACCCATTTCGTGGGCCTGGCGCTTGTTGGTCGCGTATTGTGGGACGGCCATAGCTTGGAATCTGAAGCGGAGTTCTGTTCCACGAGTGTCGCATGTTTGACATGGGTATGGAGGCATAGTTAATGGTAACAAGTAAGGGAAGGATGAATAGAAGAAGAAAAAAGAAGGAAGAAAGTAAGAAAGAACAAAGTGCTTACGAGATTAAGGAATGGTTTTGGTTTTGAAGATTGGTTTATGGTGTATTGGTTTTGAGGATTGACTTATATCATCTTGGTTAGGAAAACTAAACATACATTGTACACCAAACTCAAGTCCATCCACAAAGAAACCACCAACCAAATCTAAAACCAACTACCTAACTCCCTAAATCCCTTTCGGCAGCCTCCCCTCCAAAGGGATCTACCGGCCCCGTCAAACTGTTGGTATCGTCCCCGATGATCCCTCAAGATGACCAACCAAGTTAAGAACCTCGCCTCCCTCCCAAGTCTTGCACATATAAACCGTGTTTCTATAAGTATCAAGAAGCTTGGCTTTCCCGTGATAATGAGGAGTCAAAGAGTATGGAATCTGTGCTGTGTTGGACGGTGGTGGTTTGGTCTGAGAATGCCCGGACCGTTATTAAGGTTTTACAGAGTGGACTGTGTGTTTTTTTCTATGTAATTTCGTAAAGGATAGACGAGATATGGTGATAGTTGGAACTATAGATGTAGTTACAATGTTGACTAACAAAAGACCATCGGGAATAATACCCATCACCAACATCTTCATATATTGACATCCATAAACGCCCCCCAAAAAATCTCCGGTAAATCATCACATTATCCCCACCAACTCAAAGTTGAAACCCCATATGTACAATCCAGCAACTTCGTCGTCCGTCCGTGACCTATCCCGATGTATGTAAACCAACCAGCCAGACTCCCTGCTTCTCTCCCCATAAACCAACTTCTCCCCGGGCGTGCCAAGAACTCGTTTGAGTTACTTTCTGTTTGTTCCTAATCCATCTTACACCTCAACTTGTTTCCATTTTCCTTCGTCCAGTCCGTTTCACCCTATTCTCCATACCATTACAATTCCGCTTCTTTTTTTTTTCTCCTAATATCTTCCTTTTTTTGTTTTCGATTCTTATTTCTTCCTTCCTTTCTTTAACCATCCCTCCTTCTTGTTTCTAATACGGAGCGCGTGTCAAAGGTTTCGCAACTTGGTATTCCTTCATCATCACCTTATTTAATATTTCATCACCACCAAAAATCAAAGACATACCACCAAAAAAACCGCCACTTCATTACCATAACCACATGGCCGTCTCCGTCTAAGAAGTCCTTCCTTCTTACCTTGGCTGGTCCTCGGATTCTATTCACTTCTTCCTCGCCAATTTCAATATATGCGCTGCGTCGCAACTCACTTCCTATCCGGCTCCGGCACTTGTGCCTTCCCGCTTGACTCGCGGTTCCTTTCTCTTCTGACATATTCTCTTCGTATTGCCTAGACGGCTTCTTGTATTCTTCGAAATGTCCAGTCCGAATTTGACCAATGGAGCGTTTTTGACGACGGTTAATGGGAGGAAATGTACGGCTGTTCCAAGAAGTGTTACGGCGGCGGCGGCGAAGTCTTCATCTTCGAGCTCGAGTTCTAGTTCCAGCTCTAGTTCGAGTTCAAGTTCAAGTTCAAGTTCAAAATCGACGAGTAAATCTACTAGTACCTCAACAAGTAGATCAACCAGTAAATCATCTTCCTCGTCATCTTCATCTTCATCTTCGTCGTCATCCTCGTCATCATCTTCGTCTTCGTCGTCCTCATCGTCATCCTCAACATCAACCACAACTCCCGCCCAAACAACCACATCATCGTCATCTTCAACCTCAGCAACTCCTCAAACCTCACCCACATTATCAACCGCCACCCCTACCACATCCACAACCGAATCAACAACTACCCCATCATCAACATCAACCTCGGAAGCCACCTCTCCAACGGCCTCAAGCAACAATGACTCCATCGACGAGACCATATCCTCCAGTACATCATCTGCCACACC
>JSUI01006361.1:0-45898 GCA_000833645.1 Huntiella omanensis
AATCATCACAATCAGAATATAATCACTTTGATCCTATCTTTCCTCTCTCTTCCGTTCTAAACCTACTTTATATTTTTACAGAAATTGACAGGGGTATAGCAAAGCATGAAGTCATTACTTCATGTTAGCCGAATGAGTGCCGACTGACGAGATAGCATTATGTCAATGATTTCATTGGCCAAAAAAATCGACTAATTAGGCAAGCGATTGGGTTTTGTTGTGCAGGGATGCGTTTTAGGGTTTACATTGACGGTGTACAAACATGCTGTGTAATTGTAAAGTCGTGGCTATAAGATCACTAAATCTATTGATGTTGAGAGACATGAAAATCAAATTTCTTACATTACTTTCGTACCTTAATGGCACATACTAGCCACTATCAAACACAAAANATCGACTAATTAGGCAAGCGATTGGGTTTTGTTGTGCAGGGATGCGTTTTAGGGTTTACATTGACGGTGTACAAACATGCTGTGTAATTGCGAAGTCATGGCCATAAGATCACTAAGTCTATTGATGTTGAGAGACATGAAAATCAAATTTCTTACATTACTTTCGTACCTTAATGGCACATACTAGCCACTATCAAACACAAAATAACCCAACATATCTACTTATTTCTCACCACTAGCCCATTTTCTCAACGCCTCCTTTTGCTGCTCAACTCTAGCCTCCAACGCCGCTATATCCTCGAGACGCTTGATCTCGGCCTTCTCTTCGGCAATCTTGCGCTCCTCGGCCTTACGGGCTTCCTCGCGGGCGAGCTGGTCGGGACGGCGCACGGCAATATCGTGGGGGCGGAAGTCGGAGAAGAGACGCTTGAGGACAAACTCGATGACGTAGCAGGCAGCGTAATCGATGACCATGGTGGTGGTCATCTTGAAGCGGAACTCCTCGGTGAAGGGAACCAGAGACATTTGTTCGTTGATTTCGGGCATCATCTCGGTGGAGCAGATGAAGGCAAGAGCGGAAACACCGATAATACCATAGTACATACCCTTGTTCTCGGAAATAGACTCGCGGAAGGGACGGCCCTGGTAGTTGACGGCAAATGTGGAGATTTGCTGGATAAGCTGCAGAAGGTAGATGGCAGAGTTGAGTAGACTGGGAGCAAACTCCGCCTCCAAATCGACACCGTCACGGGGCGCAATGGCGTCGCAAAGACGGGCGATGTAGATGAGCGTCACAATGTGCACAGCAAACTGGCCAAGGATGGATCCAATGATGTACGGGTTGAAGATGTTTGGTTGCNAAATAGACTCACGGAAGGGACGGCCCTGGTAGTTGACGGCAAATGTGGAGATTTGCTGGATAAGCTGCAGAAGGTAGATGGCAGAGTTGAGTAGACTGGGAGCAAACTCCGCCTCCAGATCGACACCGTCGCGGGGCGCAATGGCGTCGCAAAGACGGGCGATGTAGATGAGCGTCACAATGTGCACAGCAAACTGACCAAGGATGGATCCAATGATGTACGGGTTGAAGATGTTTGGTTGCGGGCGCTCCTTTGACAGAGTCTCGACAGTCTTGGCGCGAGAAATGGAGAGGAAGCAAACACTCATCAGCATACCGGAAATGGTGTACTGACTGTCACCGAACTTGATACCCTCCAGGTACAGAACACTGAGAGAGTACGCGGAAATCAAGCAGTTGAGCGCAAGAATCTTGTACATCTGGATAGTGGCGACGAGAGTGCAACGACCCTGGCGGATAATGTATGGAATAGCCATGACATCGCGGAGCTTGCTAGTGAAAGGGGCAGCAACGGAAGCGTCACCAAGCTTCAGCGAAGGTGGCTCGTCATCACCCATATCAGGGTTCATCAGCGAAGAAGTCAACTTATCGGTAAGCTCATTGGCACGCTTGTGGGCTTCGGCCTTCTTGCGTTCAGCGGGAGTCATCTTGGAGGTATCCTGGGTGGCAGTGGTCATGGCGTTGACGTTCTCGGGAAGAACCAGGCCGTGGGAAGTAGCATAGGCAGCGGGAGTCATGTCCTTGCGCTTAGCTTCACGTTCAATGGCTTTCAGATAGTGTGGGTTCCATGGAGCCGGTGGGTACAGGTGCGCGATGTTAACGGGAACAGGGGGCTGGGGCTGGTTGAAACGCTTCATGACATCACACTGCTTCTCGTAAATCTCCTTCATCTTGGTGTTACGCTGATGTTCGGCGATACGTACGAGGTCGTCACGGGTACCGTTGAGAAGAGCCACACCAATGTGGGCCTGCTTCAGAGCACCAACATCGTTGGTACCATCACCAGCCATCAGAGTGTAGTAGCCCATATCCTTGAGGCCGCAGAGAATCTCTTCCTTCTGCTTGGGAGACACACGGGCATAGACCCAGGTGTGGCGCAGAAGTTGTTTCCAGGCCGTCTCGTTGTTCTTGAACTGGGCCAAAGCATAACCAGTGACACAGAGATCCTTCTCGCTCAAAATCTTGGGGTCGATGGGCTTAGTGGGATCAACGACAATGTTGACCTTGTCATCAACACTGCGCCAGACCAAAGTGTTACCATCACCATTGTTCTCGGGAGCATCCAGAATCAGAGCATCACGGTCAACAATCTCAACCTCGCGGGCAACGTGAAGGGCAGTCAGGGGATTGTCACCAGTGATCATGACAACACGGTGGCTGCTTTCGTTAAGCGAGCGGACAGCCTCAAGAGCATCCTCCTTCAGGGGGCAGTGGAGAACCAAGAAACCAGCAAAGGTCAAGTCGCGCTCGACATCTTCACGCTTCAGGTCGTTGATCTTGCTAGCACCATATTCGTCGGTCGCACTGAGCTGCTTGTAGGCGAGGGCCAGAACACGGGATCCACGGCGAGTAAAGTACTTGAAGGTCTCCTCATAGTGCTCGGGGACGTGAGTGAGGAACTTCTGGATAGTCTCGGGAGCACCCTTCACACCGGCAAAGGTGCCCTGGACCTTCTTGCCAGTAGCAGAATCGAAAGCCTTGACAACAGCGACGGAACTCTGACGCTTGAGAAGCGAAGAAAACTGGAAGCGGCGCTTGACTTGGACCTGACCGGCAACAGTCTTCGACACAGCCTTGGAGTTAGCCACAGGGCGAGACAGAAGGACATCCTTGTGATCAACAGCCCAGCCAAGAGATTCGATGGTAGTCTTCTCCATGGGGTCACCGACAACCTCTCCCTCTTCAAGCTTAACAAGAGCATGCGCAGTAGCAAGAACCAAAGTAGTCTCAATACCAATAGCATTGACCGGGGTCACCAATGTGTGCGCACCGTCAGCGCTCTTGGGGGACACAACAGAAGAGTTGAACAAACCAACACCAGCAATACCCTCAACAACGAGATCCTCGCCAGTCAAAGTACCGGTCTTGTCGAAGCAGGCAACATCAATGCGACCAGCAAAAGGAATACGGAAGGGCTCAGTGCAGAAGATAGCGAGCTTAGAAAGCGCAGCCAAGCTAGTGTTGACGGCAAGCGAAAGCTCCATGGGAAGCTCGGGAGGAACGACACTGGTGACAATAAGAACACAGTCCAGCAGAAGCTTGGAGCGCTTGCGGTCCTTCTTGACACCCTCATCCCAAACGTACCAAGAAGCGGCGATGGCGAAAACCAAGAGGAACAGGATGAACCACAAAGCCTCGATATCACCAACTGACACGTGCTCAGTGGAGAAGATCATGGTACGCACAAGACTACCTTGCGAAGTCTCGAACCCAGTCTTGGTAACAACAGCCAGGGCACCGTTGTCGGGGGCACGAGGGACACCAGAAGCAAGCTTAGGAGCGCCCTCATCGGCATTTGCGTGGGTGATCTGGAGAACCTTGGTACCACCCCACAGGAACGAGTTCTTGTCGAGACCCTCAATATCAACGGGAGCA
Organism: Huntiella omanensis; assembly: GCA_000833645.1. Taxonomy (NCBI): domain Eukaryota; kingdom Fungi; phylum Ascomycota; class Sordariomycetes; order Microascales; family Ceratocystidaceae; genus Huntiella; species Huntiella omanensis. The sequence continues at coordinate 3,847 of JSUI01006361.1, forward strand.
TCATGGGGGCGCAGGAGAACTGAGTCCTTGAGAAGAGGCGTACTTTCACCAGAAAGCATGGCCTCGTTGACAATGGCAGAACCCTCAATAAGAATAAGATCGCAAGGAACACCNCGGTAAACCCAAACATCGTATGGCTTAAGACTCATGCTACGGAACTCGGTCAGAGTGCGCTGGCGCTGCCAAACAACAGTACTCTCAAAGGCCACCAACATGAAGAGGGTGAACAGCGAGTAATACCAGTACTCATCAAGCATCCAAAGACCAACACAGAAGATCTGGAACACAAAGAAAGGAGCCACAGCATGTTCGCGGAAGAGCTCGGTGAAAGTGGGAACAGGAATATCAAAAGTGTTCTTGCCGTAGTGTTCCTGGATCGACTTCACTTGCGCAGCCGAAGTAAGACCCTTGGAGTTGACAAAAGAGCCAATGGTGGGCGTGGGGTTCGAGTCGATAGCGAAAGTGAAGGGGGCAAACTGCTTAGTCTCTTCGTTGTACAAAAAGCGGCGCTTCTGGAAAAGGAACGAAAGCTTGTTCGTGACCTGGAAGGAACCGACGCAAAGCAGGTTAGTCAATAATCTTCAAAATGATTCAGGGCAAATAGACATATGCGTCCAACCTACCTTGTCATGCTCGATAGCGCAAATAGCCGAGGCACCAGAGTTTGCGATGGGAATGATCTTGATCAGCTTCGCGGTCTGAACACTATTGGCAACCCGAGCAGTCAAACGGGCCTTAACATTGACGCTCCAGTTGGTGCTCAGCCAGACGAGCATCTGCAGGGTAAAGATCGAACCAGCCCAGACAAAAGTCCATTCCTGGGCTCCAAAGTAGACATCGTAGAGTTCAGAGTCGAGATAGTAGCGGAAGAAAATGGGCCAGAGAATGGAAAATGGCCACACATAGGCATGGAGATATAACGGCAGTGGTGAGAGCAACTCTGCCGCAGCAATCTGCGGGTTGTTCACGAGTGGCGCCATGGTTATTGGCCACGATAATGGCAGTCGTGGATTGTTTGTTAATTGGCTATTCCGCAAGATGTTAATGCTATGTCGTCGAGCCTTTCTAATGCGGTGAGGTGGGTCTGGACAATGCTTGCGTGACTAAGCAGACCGATTACTGGTAAACCCCGGCGCCGGGGCGTTCAGTCTGAATAGCGACAACTCAGTTATGTGTGAAATTGAAATTGGACGAATTCGTGTATACCTCGCAGAATAAATTCAATCTTCTGATATAGAGAGGTCTGTTGAGTAATAATGCAGTACAGAAACTCAAGACGAAAAGAAGACGAAATAAGTAGTTTACTTGTTTCTTGGCCGATGGTTTTCTATCGCCCCTAAGGACAGCAAGGCACTTTTTGGGTGTTGGTATCGACGTAATTCTTAGCCACTTATAGTGGCTTCTGTGTCCTTCCGCTCAGTTCGCGCTACATTATTCCCTTGTAAGTTTACAAGCTTGGCTTAAATGGCGCTTTTTTACAACCCTTGTAGGCCACGTTTAGTTGATCTTTTATGTGAATTTGGCCGCTTTGAGAAATACAACCTCAGTAGAGCGGAATAGGCTCAAGTGCATGTATGTACATATGTACATACAACACATGCATGCATATATATAAGTCTATGCAGTGAATAGATGACGACAAATTCCTATGTATAACTTCAACTTTGATTTCTTGTCTTAACCTCTCTGCTTCATGTCGATTCTGGTAGGACATGCTAGAACATCTAGACTCACTATCATGTTTCANTATTCCCTTGTAAGTTTACAAGCTTGGCTTAAATGGCGCTTTTTTACAACCCTTGTAGGCCACGTTTAGTTGATCTTTTATGTGAATTTGGCCGCTTTGAGAAATACAACCTCAGTAGAGCGGAATAGGCTCAAGTGCAGGTACATACAACACATGCATGCATAGATATAAGTCTATGCAGTGAATGGATGACGACAAATTCCTATGTATAACTTCGACTTTGATTTCTTGTCTTAATCTCTCTGCTTCATGTCGATTCTGGTAGGACATGCTAGAACATCTAGACTCACTGTCATGTTTCGAACTCAAAATCCAATGTTGAATACACATGGTGCTTATGAATCTATTTCATGCTAAACTCTATGGACACATCGCTTTCTTTTTATTGGCAACGTGGGACTCTCCAATTGTTATACAGTATATCATATCTCTCCCTTAACCACGAACAGTGGACTTTTTCTGGGCCTTGCGCATCTCCTTCTCCCGCTCCTTGTCCAGGAACTTCTTCTGTGCCTTTGCACTCAGACCAGCCAACTGCTCGTCACGCTTGTTCTTCTTGGCACGCTCACGCTCAAGAGCACGCTCATCTGCCTTCTCAGCCTCAAGGTTCTTCTTGATGGTGGCAATGGCCTCATCACGGGTAGCCTTCAGGCGCCGTTGAACCTCAGGACGGAAGNCAATTGTTATACAGTATATCATATCTCTCCCTTAACCACGAACAGTGGACTTTTTCTGGGCCTTGCGCATCTCCTTCTCCCGCTCCTTGTCCAGGAACTTCTTCTGTGCCTTTGCACTCAGGCCAGCCAACTGCTCGTCGCGCTTGTTCTTCTTGGCACGCTCACGCTCAAGAGCACGCTCGTCTGCCTTCTCGGCCTCAAGGTTCTTCTTGATGGTAGCAATAGCCTCATCACGGGTAGCCTTCAGGCGCCGTTGAACCTCAGGACGGAAGTGCGCAACCGAAACGAGAAGATCAGGTAACCGGAGGAACTGGGCAACGAGGGGAGTCAGACGAGAGTAGTCATTGTCGGCAGGTAAACGGTAACGGCAGAAAAGACGTTTGCGCGGGACAGTTTCCTCAACACTACGACAGGATATAGATTAGTACATGATAACTATGATACGCAGTCACGGTAACTTACGTAGAGGGCTGAGCACCAGGCTGGTCAGTCACGACAATGTAATCAAACAAGTCTCCGGCACTCTCAACAGCAGCAATCAGATCCTTAGTCAGAAGAGCANCGCTTGTTCTTCTTGGCACGCTCACGCTCAAGAGCACGCTCGTCTGCCTTCTCGGCCTCAAGGTTCTTCTTGATGGTAGCAATAGCCTCATCACGGGTAGCCTTCAGGCGCCGTTGAACCTCAGGACGGAAGTGCGCAACCGAAACGAGAAGATCAGGTAACCGGAGGAACTGGGCAACGAGGGGAGTCAGACGAGAGTAGTCATTGTCGGCAGGTAAACGGTAACGGCAGAAAAGACGCTTGCGCGGGACAGTTTCCTCAACACTACAACAGGATATAGATTAGTACATGATAACTATTATATGCAATCACGGTAACTTACGTAGAGGGCTGAGCACCAGGCTGATCAGTCACGACAATGTAATCAAACAAGTCGCCGGCACTCTCAACAGCAGCAATCAGATCCTTAGTCAGAAGAGCATCGGTAATCTCAGCACTCTCGCTCATGATGGTCGCCCAAACGGGAAGCTTGTTGGAATCCTTGGTGAAAGTCAAAGACAGATCATAACGATCGTTACGGAGGCGCTTCATCTGCTCCTTGTGGACGATAGCCCAGACAAAGCCGTCAAAGGTGCTCTTGTCCTGGTTTTTGTTCTCAATGGTCAAGGGAGTCTGGCGGATAGTCTTAGACTCAAGTCCATCGAAAGGGTATGTGATCAGCTCGACTTGGTCAGTGGGAGGAGTAATAGTATCCCACAAAAAGGCAATACCGGCCTCGAGGAGTCTGATGAAGGGGTTGAAGCGGCGCTGCAGAACAATGTTGACGTCCGTGAAAGCAGCGTTACGACGGCCCGTAGCATATGACTGGAACTCAAACAGCGACTTCTCGCGCAATACACCAGTCGAACCAGTTACATCCTGGTTCACAGTAGGCGTACCACCGAAGCCAACAAGAGCGTATTCCTCTTTCAGAAGAGGGCCGTTGGCCTTGGCCCAGCTATCGGCCTTGGTCCGGTTGGCGCGCACACCGACAAAGTGGATGAAGAAAAGAACAGATGTGATAAGGATGATGTACACCTCACCAGTGAAGTCGGCCAATGTAAAACGCTCGTGTACGTTGTACCACTTAGAGTAAGGACGACCCTCGTTGTTGATCTGACCGCCAGTACCAAGGAAACGGAATAAACGCGCGCTGATAGGAAGTTCGGTCGGAGTAGCAGCAGGCTCTATTACGGCAACGGAGTTAGTCGTTTTGGCATGGAACACGTGCAAAAGTTAAAAATCGGTCTAGACNACAAAGCCGTCAAAGGTGCTCTTGTCCTGGTTTTTGTTCTCAATGGTCAAGGGAGTCTGGCGGATAGTCTTAGACTCAAGTCCATCGAAGGGGTAGGTGATCAGCTCGACTTGGTCAGTGGGAGGAGTAATAGTATCCCACAAAAAGGCAATACCGGCCTCGAGGAGTCTGATAAAGGGGTTAAAGCGACGCTGCAGAACAATGTTGACGTCTGTGAAAGCAGCGTTACGACGGCCCGTGGCATATGACTGGAACTCAAACAGCGACTTCTCGCGCAATACACCAGTCGAACCAGTTACATCCTGGTTCACAGTAGGCGTACCACCGAAGCCAACAAGAGCGTATTCCTCTTTCAGAAGAGGGCCGTTGGCCTTGGCCCAGCTATCGGCTTTGGTCCGGTTGGCGCGCACACCGACAAAGTGGATGAAGAAAAGAACAGACGTGATAAGGATGATGTAGACCTCACCAGTGAAGTCGGCCAATGTAAAACGCTCGTGTACGTTGTACCACTTCGAGTAAGGACGACCCTCGTTGTTGATCTGACCGCCAGTACCAAGGAAACGGAATAAACGCGCGCTGATAGGAAGTTCGGTCGGAGTAGCAGCAGGCTCTATTACGGCAACGGAGTTAGTCGTTTTGGCATGGAACACGTGCAAAAGTTAAAAATCGGTCTAGACTTGCCGGCAGCTTCAGCGGCCACGGCCACGACAAGGGCCGCACCGACAGCGATAATGTCAAGAATCTTGGTCATTGTGATGCGTGCAATACACAGTGGTTGTGCAAGCAAAGAACAGGGAAACGACTAATCAGTGTTTTTTGAGAGGCGTCTGATTAGAGCTTCTAAGCTGCCACCTGGTTCGTTAAATCACCACGATATAAATAAGTGGACCGCTCGGATTNGTACCACCGAAGCCAACAAGAGCGTATTCCTCTTTCAGAAGAGGGCCGTTGGCCTTGGCCCAGCTATCGGCTTTGGTCCGGTTGGCGCGCACACCGACAAAGTGGATGAAGAAAAGAACAGACGTGATAAGGATGATGTAGACCTCACCAGTGAAGTCGGCCAATGTAAAACGCTCGTGTACGTTGTACCACTTCGAGTAAGGACGACCCTCGTTGTTGATCTGACCGCCAGTACCAAGGAAACGGAATAAACGCGCGCTGATAGGAAGTTCGGTCGGAGTAGCAGCAGGCTCTATGACGGCAACGGAGTTAGTCGTTTTGGCATGGGACACGTGCGAAAGTTAAAAATCGGTCTAGACTTGCCGGCAGCTTCAGCGGCCACGGCCACGACAAGGGCCGCACCGACAGCGATAATGTCAAGAATCTTGGTCATTGTGATGCGTGCAATACACAGTGGTTGTGCAAGCAAAGAACAGGGAAACGACTAATTGGTGTTTTTTGAGAGGCGTCTGATTAGAGCTTCTAAGCTGCCACCTGGTTCGTTAAATCACCACGATATAAATAAGTGGACCGCTCGGATTCCGCCAAACGTGGAAACGGGACAGCTAATTCCTTACATGGTAGGTTACGATAAGATAAGATCATACAGGGTTATATGTTGTCATGTCAGTGGATAACCCTACAGTGCTAATATTGAATCGTGAGAGTTGAACCGTTTACACCTACAGCCTTCACTATCCGTTTTCAAGTTTCATATTTTTGAGATCTTCACATTCCATTTTCACCAAACTCAACATAATCACACTCTTTTGTTGCCAAGAAACGGAAAGTTGACCTATACATTCTTTTTCTCAATTTCTATGGCCAGTTACCCCTTCTCCCGTGAGGTTGACGTTTTGGTATCTCGCCTACCCCTTTCATCACAGCTATCAAAACCTAATCTACACATGCCAATGACGATAACAAAGTCTTCTGGTACATTTTAACTTTTTCATCACTCTTCTTACTATTTTATATCTAGTCTTTGTTGAAATGACAAGAGCTAGAGCAGCCGCTGGTTCTCAGCGGAAACGGGTATCAACACCACCGCCTATGTCACTGCGCACCAGGAATAAGGACCCTGTGGTTGTTGGTTTGGCTACTCGGGTCGCTACTGTCGACATCGAGCCCCGTAGTTTGATATCGCAACGGTTAGACACTCCCCGCGTCCGTAAAACTGCAACATATTATTATTCCGATGATGACGAGTCTGTTGTTGGGGCTGATGATTTTAAAGATCTTGAGGAGGAATTGCAAAACATCACAATTCTTGATACGGCAGATATATCTCCTCCGGAAAATTCACCTTGTCCACCAAAAAGGATCTCACATGTTACTACCGCAAATGGAAGAAATGTTGAGCCCAGAAAAACATCAGTACGTTCGGAGAAGCAGCCATATTCGCACATAGTTCCCAAAGATTCATCACCACAAGAAGAAGTCGGAGACGAAAGTATCTACAGCCACGTTGGAGATAGTGAGTTACTAGTAATTAGCTGGGATGATATCTGCCCAGAAGGAGACAAGATTGAAAAGATTGCAGAAGCCTCATATGCTGAAGTATATCGCATCACCACGACCGAGGGTGTCAGTATAATCAAAGCAATTCGTCTGAAATCTCCCATAAAGGCTCAAACAGCTACACAAAAGCGATCTGGCTTGGTCGATGAAGAGCCACATTCGGAGGCTGATCTCCTCGGTGAGCTGCGTATCTCGGAGTTTCTAACTGATATACCGGGGTTTGTGGTTTACAAAGAACGATACATTGTTAAAGGGAGGGCTCCACGAACACTTCTCGAAACTCACCAAAGCTTTCACAGAAAAGCCAAGAGACAGGATCCAGACAGGCTACAGTTTTACCCATCACCAAGTCGGTATCTAGATGATACCAAATTTCTTGTCATTGAACTTGGTGATGCCGGTACTGCGTTGGAAGACTTCGAGATGACAACCGAGGAGCAAATGTGGGATGCGTTCTTCTTGGTTGCCATAGCATTGGCCAGAGCAGAGGTCATGGTGTTCTTTGAGGTAAGTGATGTCACGAAAAATAAATGTAGTCTTTCAAGTACTAACATATCTCCACCCATTGTAGCACCGAGATCTCCACGAGGGAAATCTGTGTTTCAAGCAAGCTAGAAAGCCACAAACACGTGGACCTCGTGACAAACATCGATTTGGCTTCTCTGGGCTTGACATCACAATTCTAGATTACGGGCTGTCTAGAGCCGATGATCCAGACTGTGAAGAAGGTCAAGAGATGGCCATTGCATGTGACTTGGAACAGGATCTTAGTTTGTTTACCAGTACTCATGCTGACCAGTGCCGGGTATACAGACAAATGCGCTCATTTCTCCTTCGAGGCGAGCGCGACTGGTTACCCCCGGAGCGCCATAACGTACCATATGAAAAGGGTGTAGAAGGACCAGTTTGCTGGGACGACTATGTTCCATACAGCAACGTCCTGTGGTTGGCATACTTGTACAACTATATGACAGTTCACTTTAAAGGTGACAAAAAGGTACTAGCGCAGTTCAAGAAACAGACAGCCGAGTTGTGGCAATATATGGATCCTGATGCCGCGCCTGGAAAGCCTTGTTTTGGTTCGGCGGAGGACGTTGTACGTTTTGCAGTGGAGGCAGGATGGGTTCTTCCCGATCAACTGACAGGATCTGAAACTAGCTTTGTGGAGCGAGATTGATAGTATGCGCAAGGTGATGTCATGGAAGCGGGGCTCATATATTCCCCACGATCTTGGGTAGCCATGTACCATATAACCCTTAGACAATATATACCCTATATATCAACTTAACAAATCGAATGGATTTTGTCTATTATGCACGCTTGGGTCGATTAGAGCAGCTGGCCCGAACATTCATGCATGTGATATGATCTGGAATTATGCTGTCAGTTGGATGTAAACAATTTCACAGTAGACTTCAGGATCCTAACTTGATCAAATATATGGCACCNGATGGGTTCTTCCTGATCAACTTACAGGATCTGAAACTAGCTTTGTGGAGCGAGATTGATAGTATGCGCAAGGTGATGTCATGGAAGCGGGGCTCATATATTCCCCACGATCTTGGGCAGCCATGTACCATATAACCCTTAGACAATATATACCCTATATATCAACTTAACAAATCGAATGGATTTAGTCTATTATGCACGCTTGGCTCGATTAGAGCAGCTGGCCCGAACATTCATGCATGTGATATGATCTGGAATTATGCTGTCAGTTGGATGTAAACAATCTCACAGTAGACTTCAGGATCCTAACTTGATCAAATATATGGCACCGAATCCTGTCGCCACAACAGAGATTCTGTGCCACGAGCCTGCGTTCCCTGAGGCATAGTCATAGAACAAAAGGAATACATACCTTGGTCGTGCGACCCGCCACTGTGGCGCGTAATTTATAGGCGGTCTGCAGGGGACAAGGTTAACTTTCAGCGGCTGTAATGGAACTTTACAGCTGGCGGTTTATAGGCTGTTGACCGCCTAAGCGGCGTCTGTATGTGTACAATTGTTGGTCGCGATGTTTATTGTTTTGACGTTACATTCAAGGTAGTTTGGTGATTTTTTCCGCCAACCTTCTGGAATTTGTCAATTTCTGACTTTGTTCCCCATTTTAATCGCACTCTTTGGTTGCGCCAAACGGCTTTGCCATACCTTGACTTGTGATCCTTCTCTTTCTTCAACGTCGCATAGTCTAAATCACTTATTAGACGCTACAAATCTACATAACCTTCCTGCCTTTCACACAAAGCTCTCCAACCTCTTTATTTCTCTCAATCCGCGACCAAGAAGTCTTGATTCTCTGGTCTGACTTGGCCCCAGCGACNGTACAATTGTTGGTCGCGATGTTTATTGTTTTGACGTTACATTCAAGGTAGTTTGGTGATTTTTTCCGCCAACCTTCTGGAATTTGTCAATTTCTGACTTTGTTCCCCATTTTAATCACACTCTTTGGTTGCGCCAAACGGCTTTGCCATACCTCGACTTGTGATCCTTCTCTTTCTTCAACGTCGCATAGTCTAAATCACTTATTAGACGCTACAAACCTACATAACCTTCCCGCCTTTCGCACAAAGCTCTCCAACCTCTTTATTTCTCTCAATCCGCGACCAAGAAGTCTTGATTCCCTGGTCTGACTTGGCCCCAGCGACAGTCGCCAGCCGAGGTCTCCCTCCCTCCAAAAAGCTACTCCAAAAACTACTGGGATATATACAAAACGAACAAACTCCGTGAACGACTTTCACCAAACAATCTCAGAACAACCACCGACTTGCTTCACATCCGCCATAGCCCCTAATGTCCTTGGACAGCACCTTCTCGGCGGGCGCTTCCGCTAGCCCAACACATGATGGTGGCTTCTCAAATGGTCTGACGCCTCTTCTACAACAACAGGGCGGTCGTCAAGCTTCTACTATTGCCAAATCATACAGACAAGCCTCTACACTTTTCCTCACGCGTCGTCTTCCCGAAGCTCTTTCGACTATCCTTCCTATTATCACACCAAAGACAGTCACCGATTCAGGTGTTTTGATCGAAGATCCACCAGTAGCCAGAACTTCAAAGTCCAACAGAGTCAAAATCTGGAGCTTATATCTGACCATTCTCAATGCAATCGCCGAACTGGAGCCCCAAGAGGGTAAGGACATGATTGGGGCCCAGGACTACCGGGCCATATGCCAGAAGGTCTCAGACGGCGAGATTTGGGAAGAGGTTGTCCGTCATGGATACCATGGAATGGAGGCCGATGTAGACCCTGAAGTTGTGATCAATCTGTAAGTTCTAGCCTGCATTCCGCTGTTAGATCCGGTGTGATATTAACCCATGTTGTAAATAGTGCGACACTACTTCTTGCGCACTGCGGTAATCAGATTGTAAATCAGCGGCGGCTCGAAGTTTATCTTGACTTCTTTAACTCACCAAGTACTCTTGCCCGTCGTCTCGACACAGTCGCCAACTCTCCCAAACCACAACATCGGTTTCGTTCACCAACCAGAGGAGGCGGCGCTGATACACCCCGTGATCTTAACGCCCGCATAAAAATTATCGAACTTTACACTTTACATGTGCTACTACGCAATGATGAATGGGAAAAGGCCAACGAGTACATTACCAACTCGTCTCTCCTAGATGACGAGCGGAAAGACGCCTTCCTCCAGGCTTTGGATAGCCTCAAGGAAGAGCAGGCCGACATTAACCGCCAAAAGCAAGAGGAACAGCGCCGTTTGCAAGACCGCTTGCAGCAAGAGGCCGAAGACGCTAGACGACAGCGCGAAGAGAATGAACGGAGGGAACGCCAGAGATTAGAGGACGAACGCCAACGGAGACTCGAAGACAAGCAGTCGAACATCTCAGCGTCACAACATAGTGCCACATGGGCATCGTCATCACAAAGAAGCAATCACTCAGATCACGAATCGCGCGCATCATCAGTGCCAAGTTCTCGCGGTTCGCGCGGTTTCTCGGGACATGTGACGGGTGGTAATGGTAAGAAACCAGTACCTACGTCATACCCTTTTGGTCTTACTGGACAAGCTGGTATTGTTGCTGCCCAAGTCAAGGGTGTCATTGACAGCTTGAGTCGGTCACTCAACATCAACGTTGCCTTTTTGTTACCTATCATTGGTACTATAATTGCTGTTCTTATGAGCTTCGCAAACAGTGAGATTCGGAAGAAGGTAAAGCAGATTGTGGCTGCAAGTTGGGCTAAGGTGAAGGCTACTGCTACTATGGGCGCCAAAGTAAGCTCTTTGTAGTTTGTTGTTTTGTCGGTTTCTTCGGGTTTCTAGGGACTATTAGGTCACTGGGCTCCTTTTATTCATGATCATGAGCGTGCTTGTCAATAGTCTGGCAATNGAGTCGGTCACTCAACATCAACGTTGCCTTTTTGTTACCCATCATTGGTACTATAATTGCTGTTCTTATGAGCTTTGCAAACAGTGAGATTCGGAAGAAGGTAAAGCAGATTGTGGCTACCGGTTGGGCTAAGGTGAAGGCTACTGCTACCATGGGTGCTAAAGTAAGCTCTTTGTAGTTTGTTGTTTTGTCGGTTTCTTCGGGTTTCTAGGGACTATTAGGTCACTGGGCCCCTTTTATTCATGATCATGAGCGTGCTTGTCAATAGTCTGGCAATGTCATTTGGTTCCACGGGACTTGATATGTGCGGTGGTTTAGTCTATGTTGCATTTGGGCGTATGTTACTGCTTTCTCGCTCTGTTTGTCTTTGCTCTTCATTTCTTTTGTTTGACTCGTCTTTTCTTTTTCATTTCTTGTGTCTAGCTTGGTTGGTTGTGGAACTTGGGAGATTTCTCATGTATATTATCTTTGGCGTTTATTCCTTTATCTATTACTGTTGGTTGTGCTGGAATCTCATACACGGCCTGCCTATATATTGAAACTTACAATTCTTTATTCTAATCANTGTGTGTGTGACATTGCTCTAAATTGTATGCAGTAAAAGAATTAAAGTACATGTACATAACTTGACAAATTTCGCATTTACAATCCCAAAGAAACAACCCAAACGCCGGCCGTATGTATGTTTCTGATCACAAGCACCATATGGCGGGGTAACGGAAGCCCCGCGCCAATATGTGATACAGGGCTTTCCAAGCCCCGTCGGTGTCAGTATGCTTGTGATCGATTTGTTTTCTTTTGGTAGAACAACTGTAGACAATAAGTTAGCACCTATTAACCACCCATATGAGTCTCTCAGAATCTTTAGTGTACTTACGTCCGTTCTTGAACTACCCAGATTTATAATCTTGGGACAACCATCTCTATCCTTTTCTAACCGTGTACACTCAAAACAGTAGAAAGCATCCGAGATACCCTCACCACCACAAACTACACATTTGTTCTGGAAGNCGCGCCAATATGTGATACAGGGCTTTCCAAGCCCCGTCGTTGTCAGTATGCTTGTGATCGATTTGTTTTCTTTTGGTAGAACAACTGTAGACAATAAGTTAGCACTTATCAACCACCCACATGAGTCTCTCAGACTCTTTAGTGTACTTACATCCGTTCTTGAACTACCCAGATTTATAATCTTGGGACAACCATCTCTATCCTTTTCTAACCGTGTACACTCAAAACAGTAGAAAGCATCCGAGATACCCTCACCACCACAAACTACACACTTGTTCTGGAAGTTTCCGAACGAACACTCATCACAAATGCGCACCAAGGTCGTCGGCCGCACGTAAGAATCACATACGGGACACTTTCCATCACACTTTTCGCAAACGCGCCCGATAGCAATGCCGGGTTGCTTGCGGCACATAACAAGATCGCTAGATGGTAATGGTGGTTAGTTTTATATATGGTGAGAAGACAGTGGGGTGTACGTACGGGTGATGGCGAGACATTTTGGGCGGTTTTTGGTGGTGTTTGGCGGGTTTAGACCAACAGAAGGAGGTGGGAGGTGGTGATGATGTTGATCAGTTGAGTTGTCAGCCTTGCTTAAGTAACCCTTGCGATTCGGATGATCATCGGGTAAATTACATCATGTTATGGTGTTGTAGAAAGACGACGTAAACACCTCTTTCTATTGTTGTTACTTGTTGCCTGTACCACCTAGGGATCATTGTCATATTGAAATACCACAACTTGTTTATCGTGATTGATGTTTTTGTCATCTTTCAGTCAACCGCACATCTCATCACAGTCTCAAGTTACACCCAGGTCGATGTGAGTGGGTCCACATGCGACATGATTGCATTTGTGCAACTCGCAGCCTCGTTCCTGTGAATTTATTTTCTTGTTACTGATGACATTTGCGCCAACGGCTATCTTTTGACCCCATTAACTCCCCTGTTGCCAATTATTCGTCTATTGAGTCGCCCAACTTGCACGCATTCTCTGGATATTCTTTTTTGTCGTATTTTTGGGTTCTAAGCTGGTCTCGATTATGACGGACCCCGAACTGTAAGTGTCGCTTGTTTGTACTCTAACATGTGATTATTTACTAACATCTTACTCGCTCGACACAGAACCCCCGTAGAAGCTGTGGCTGAAGCTGACGTTTCGATGGAACAACCTCCTACTACCACTCCATCTAATAAGCGCAAAGCCAACAGTGAATCCCCTCCTCCGGATGCTGAACCCGCCAAAAGAACCCGCCACACTGCCCGCTCACGTTCTCGCTCACGTTCTCGTTCTCGTTCACGTTCTCCGCCACCCACTCGTGGGCGCTCGCCTAGCCCTGGTAGATCTCGCCGTTATTCTCGTTCGCGCTCACGGTCGCGTTTTAGGTCATGGTCAAGATCCTATTCGCGGTCGCGTAGCTCTTCTCGGAGTCGTACTCGCTCTCGGAGTGTTAGACGGCGCCGCTCACCAACACCACCCGAGATTCGCACGGCAAGAGAAAAGATTAAGCGGGAGGAACAAACAAGAGGGAAGAGACTGTTTGGTGGGCTGTTGAACACCCTATCAGGCCAAAATAAGAAAACTAATGCGCTGGCGGAGAAAAAGAGACTGGATATTGAGGCGAGACAGAAACAAAAGCTCAGAGATCAAAAAAAGGTTTTGGATAAGATAAAGGTGGAAANCCAACGGCTATCTTTTGACCCCATTAACTCCCCTGTTGCCAATTATTCGTCTATTGAGTCGCCCAACTTGCACGCATTCTCTGCATATTCTTTTTTGTCGTATTTTTGGGTTCTAAGCTGGTCTCGATTATGACGGACCCCGAACTGTAAGTGTCGCTTGGTTGTACTCTAACATGTGACTATTTACTAACATCTTACTCGTTTGACACAGAATCCCCGTAGAAGCTGTGGCTGAAGCTGACGTTTCGATGGAACAACCTCCTACTACCACTCCATCTAATAAGCGCAAAGCCAACAGTGAATCCCCTCCTCCGGATGCTGAACCCGCCAAAAGAACCCGCCACACTGCCCGCTCNTCACGTTCTCGTTCTCGTTCACGTTCTCCGCCACCCACTCGTGGGCGCTCGCCTAGCCCTGGTAGATCGCGCCGTTATTCTCGTTCGCGCTCACGGTCGCGTTCTAGATCATGGTCAAGATCCTATTCGCGGTCGCGTAGCTCTTCTCGGAGTCGTACTCGTTCTCGGAGTGTTAGACGGCGCCGCTCACCAACACCGCCCGAGATTCGCACGGCAAGAGAAAAGATCAAGCGGGAGGAACAAACAAGAGGGAAGAGACTGTTTGGTGGGCTGTTGAACACCCTATCAGGCCAAAATAAGAAAACTAATGCGCTGGCGGAGAAAAAGAGACTGGATATTGAGGCGAGACAGAAACAAAAGCTCAGAGATCAAAAAAAGGTTTTGGATAAGATAAAGGTGGAAAGGGCGGCGAATCTACTCCGCGTGCGGTTAAGAGAGCAGATTGTGTTTGAAGAAGATGCTATGCGGGTGCGACACAAGATTTTGCGGGCACAAGCGCAATGTATCAAGACAAAGGCCACACCACCGGTGGTAAGTAGAGCTCTAGTGGCTTTCAACTCAGAAACTTTTGCTAACATGTGTTGTTCCACAGTTTTATCGGCCATGGAAGTTGACCGGCTCACAAAGGGATCAGATCGATGACCAATTAGATGATGTTGAGGATCTGATTGAGAAAGAACTGGCAGATTTCAGGAAGAAATATCGAGAATCGGTTGATCGCCATGGCTCACCCAAGCGCAAACTTAAAAACATAGATCCTCTGCCGCTCCGGCGTAGACCATCCCGCGGATACAGTCGCAGTCGTAGTAGCAGTCGCAGTTATCGTAACCGGGGTCGGGATCGGGGCAGGGCAGATGACAGAAGCAGAAGCCGATCGGACTACTCGCGTAGTAGAAGCCCGCAAAGATTTAAATCTCGGAGCCTTAGTCATGGTTCGAGGAGGAATGGTAGTCCAGTGCGCAGGGATCTGGATTATGGTGATGATACGAAGAAGCCTGTTGATGATGATTCAATGGTCGTAGATGAGCCGGCGGATTCAGCAGGTATACCCGTTGATTCTGTTAAGCCCATCGAGCCCGCAGCCACTGAGGTTGATCTTGAGTCAGCTGTGAAAGAAGATGTTGTAATGGGGGATGGTAATGATTCTGCATCGGCAAGCACTGTGAAATCCGATACCGAAGATAAAGAAAAGACTACGGAAGTGGACGCTATTCCCGAGGTTCCGCCAAAACAACCACAAGAAGCGCCCAAGGATCACGATGAAGACATTGTTTTGGAGGCTCCCGAGGATACATTGATTTACTAGAGTGGATTATCCGATCGTAGGTTCACACCCCAGATACAAGAAGCTGGGAAATAATGATCCAGACAAACAATTACATGCATACTATTTGACTTAATTACAAGCGAAGCAATGTTTATTTTTCCAATATGTCGATATTTCGCTCAAGCAACAACGTTGAGACGTTGATTTGTTAGATTGTTTGACCGTCAATGACGAGGTGGTTGTGTTTCTTACTGTTGGCTTGGACTCCGAATAGGAATACAATCTGGGTAATAGACCTCACCGTTGACAAATAGCTCAAATCTAGTGACTTGTCAATCGGGTTATTTGTTTAGCTAAACGTACATATGTATGTACATACATACACATACATAAGTTCACACAGTAGGGCAGAACCTTTTGTTTACTGAGCAACCGCTAAGCCTGAGCGTAATACAAGGTGTAATTGTTGTTGAACTTGGTGGCGGGGTGGAGCGGGATTCACAATTTTTGGGTGCTGAGTTATATGCGGAATTCGGTTTTTTGCCCCTGGTGGAGTTCAGACTAGACAGGAACGGCTCAGATATCTGTTTTAGGATGGTAGAGAATACTCGGGGATGCGCCAAAAAGCTTATATGGGCTGTTCATGCGGAGGCCATGTCTCATGTTTCGTGCGGGTTCTATGCGCTCACGGGGAAGCCTCGTGCGCTATTACTACATGAACATATGTACATATATATTTGTGCACACACTTTGATCGAAAGTTTTGACAAAGCTACTGTGCTCAAAAGGCGCGGCGGAGTTGGAGAGAAGCTAAGACCTTTACGGTTCAGTGTCGAAGTGGGGCTTCGGGACGGACAATGTCACTGAATGAGGAAAGCTCCGCGGGGTCTAAGTATCGTTCAAGGGGTCACCGCTTTTAAGGTTTAGTATTTAAACTTGAGATGGTACCATAGTTCTTGGGAATCCAATTGTCTTATGGAATATCTTGAAGTAGCTTGTTCCACTCAGCTGATTTTGCCACTGAGACGAATTAGTTCGTTAGCTACATATACAGCCTGGTTGCTATATACACAATACTCATCGCCTTTTCGTTTGCTTTCCCCCTTCACATCAAAATGACTGCCATATCCGCCAAGCCCGAAATCCCCGGCGTCCCGGATGCTGTCTATAAGACGGCGCTCATCAACGGTATCAGATACCGCTACATCGTCGCGCTTCCCACCACTGATCCTGTCGACACTGCTCTCTTGATCCACGGCTTCCCTGATCTTGCTATCGGCTGGAAGTACCAGATTGCCCNGTTCTTGGGAATCCAATTGTCTTGTGGAATGTCTTGAAGTAGCTTGTTCCACTCAGCTGATTTTGCCACTGAGACGAATTAGTTCGTTAGCTACATATACAGCCCGGTTGCTACATACACAATACTCATCACCTCTTCGTTTGCTTTTCCTCTTCACATCAAAATGACTGCCATATCCGCCAAGCCCGAAATCCCCGGCGTCCCGGATGCTGTCTATAAGACGGCGATCATCAACGGTATCAGATACCGCTACATCGTCGCGCTTCCCACCACTGATCCTGTCGACACCGCTCTCTTGATCCACGGTTTCCCTGATCTCGCTATCGGCTGGAAGNCTGGATACCGCGTTATTGTCCCCGATCAGATCGGTTACGGAGGTACCGAGGCTCCCGAGGAGCTGAACAGATACTCCCTCAGAAGTGTCGCTATGGACATGGCTGCCATTGTTCGTCTTGAGGTCGGTAGTAACACTGCCCAGATTCTTCTTGGTGGTCACGACTGGGGCGGTCTTGCTGCGTGGAGATTTGCTCAGTGGTTCCCTGAGATGATCAAGGCTATCTTTGTCGTGTGCACCCCGTATATTCCTCCTAGTGAGAATTACATTGACCTTGAGACCATCGTCAAGGTCCCACGCTTGGCTTCTTTTGGTTACCAGTTACAGTTTGCTAGTGGTGATGTTGAAAAGGCTACTACGGATGAGAAGAAGATTCGTGGTTTCCTTGCTCAACTATTCGGGTCTCTGAAGGAGGATGGCACGCCTTATTTCAGCACGTCGACTGGTACGTCTCTTGAGAATCTTGAGAAATCACAAACAAGTCGTATTGTATCCAAGGAGGATCTTGATCTGCATGCCAAGGAGATGGTTCCTAACGGTATGCGTGGTGGTCTTAACTGGTACCGCACTCGCAAGGTTAACTTTGATGAAGAGCGTGGTCTTGACCGTGGCTACATTTTCAACAAGCCTGCTTTGTTCATCCAGGCACTTAGAGATTTGGCTTTGAAGCCAGAGATGGCTCAAGGAATGGAGGCTTACTTCACCAACCTTAAGGTTTCTAAGATCGATGCTACCCACTGGGTTCTGGTTGAGAAGCCTGATGATGTTAATGCTGCTATTANGTGCTACTCAAA
This sequence comes from Huntiella omanensis, assembly GCA_000833645.1. Taxonomy (NCBI): domain Eukaryota; kingdom Fungi; phylum Ascomycota; class Sordariomycetes; order Microascales; family Ceratocystidaceae; genus Huntiella; species Huntiella omanensis. The sequence continues at coordinate 21,621 of JSUI01006361.1, forward strand.
ATATATCAAAGGTTATTACGAAGATAGTTGTTAGTCGTCGAGCCCCACCAACATTAACAATATTGGCTAGGGTTTAAGACGTGTGTTAATAGGGTTTCGATTATCACGAGACGTAATCGGACTTGTCGGTATTCTATGTGTGTTTTCAGGGCGTAGTGGTATTTAAAGATATGCCTTTTACAAAGGCCAGATACAAGCTGGGATTTTCCTTCTAGATGCAGTCAGATTTCGGAGAATCAAAATAGAATGCAGGTGTTCCCTGGGTTCGGTCAAGGGTTATGTGGANGAGAAGCCTGATGATGTTAATGCTGCTATTAGCAAATGGCTCAAGGAGGAGAATATTGTCCCTAGCCCAAAGATTTAAGGACTCGGCTATGTAAAATAATATATAGATATGAATGAATTACAATGACAAACTTCTAAATTTGTGTTTCAACTGTTGTCTTTGATAAGGATATGTCGTCTTGTTCTGTGCTACTCAAAATATATCAAAGGTTATTACGAAGGTAGTTGTTAGTCGTCGAGCCCCACCAACATTAACAATATTGGCTAGGGTTAAGGACGTATGTCAATAGGGTTTCGATTATCACGAGACGTAATCGGACTTGTCGGTATTCTATGTGTGTTTTCAAGGCGTAGTAGTATTTAAAGATATGCCTTTTACAAAGGCCAGATACAAGCTGGGATTTTCCTTCTAGATGCAGTCAGATTTCGGAGAATCAAAATAGAATGCAGGTGTTCCCTGGGTTCGGTCAAGGGTTATGTGGATGCCTTGACACTAGTGCAAAATAGCAAAGGTCGGTGTAAGATGATGATGTCCAGTGGATATCGTGGCCACTTGAATTCAAGAAAGGGGAATTGACGGGGAGGCGTGTGGTTGGATGGGCGACAGAGAGGCCGCATGCATTGAAAAATGCCATGCAGGAGGCCAAAGAGGGCGTCAGAGACTAGGGCCATGGTGCTATGCAGAATGATGCAGAACGATGCAGAGCGGACAGATATACATATGTACTTAGGAGTTTGCTGTTTGTCTGTTGTGAAGGTCATTGACATCGGTGCCAAGAGAAAAAGGAATCCTAGGATGGTCTTCTCACCGACTAACAAACGTCAATAGAGGGGCGCTAAGTGTGACATACGAACGTTCGTTCCATGGACTCTTCGCCTAGACTATAAGGGGAACAGGGCTACCCGGAGGAATGCATANGGGCGTCAGAGACTAGGGCCATGGTGCTATGCAGAACGATGCAGAGCGGACAGATATACATATGTACTTAGGAGTTTGCTGTTTGTCTGTTGTGAAGGCCATTGACATCGGTGCCAAGAGAAAAAGGAATCCCAGGATGGCCTTCTCACCGACTAACAAACGTCAATAGAGGGGCGCTAAGTGTGACATACGAACGTTCGTTCCATGGACTCTTCGCCTAGACTATAAGGGGAACAGGGCTACCCGGAGGAATGCATATGGACCCAAAGTTGGTTGAATGTAATCGTGAAGCAATGGTCGACTAGAACACAGGGCAAAAAAGGAGGGATTTGAAGGCTGTGCTATGTTAGTTTATAGAATGTGTATGTACTTGAATACGAAGTCCATTAGGCAGCTAAGATACTTTTGTTTCGGGGCTGAGTTCCCAGATTTTGAGAAGATATTTTAGAGAATGGATGAAACATATCGAGAACAGTCACACTTCATGAGCTTGCAGAAAAAGGGACAAAATCNACAGGGCAAAAAAGGAGGGATTTGAAGGCTGTGCTGTGTTAGTTTATAGAATGTGTATGTACTTGAATACGAAGTCGATTAGGCAGCTAAGATACTTTTGTTTCGGGGCTGAGTTCCCAGATTTTGAGAAGATATTTTAGAGAATGGATGAAACATATCGAGAACAGTCACACTTCATGAGCTTGCAGAAAAAGGGACAAAATCTAAATTGATATGTGACAATGATATATATCAGAACCCCTAGCACAAATGTGTCAACGAAGCCACTACCGTCTACCAAACGCTGATCTTCCGTGAAACTAACAGCCGTGGACAAGAAAAAAAACGCCCTGCATTTTGACTGCTACTGCAAGTTTCTGTACCTGCCTCATCTGCGAAACCCGGTGTTCCTCCGTTATTCTGCACTGTTGTGGAATCCGGAGTAGTTTCTTGTAGGATGATGACTATGTATGTCATGTACTGTATTCAAGGTACCTTCTATCTGATGGCCTAGCTAGATTGCCACTTTAATTACTGGGTTGATGGAGGAATTCACGATACCGATGATAGCTTGACGTAGTCTTGCTTATTATTCTGTACATAGGGCCTTGGTGCCGTCGTCAAATTGGCTGTGTCTCACCAGCCTAATTAATCATAACTTCTCTTTTGATGGGAAATGACGGTGGCTGTGTGAACTCCACCCAACACCCATAGTGTATATTTTGTATGTCAACGTCCTCTATTTCTTGATAGCTTGTCTGTTCAAATGCATCACCATCTTCTCGAGTGGTATCGTGATCTGAAACCTACTTACGTGCTGTTGTCATCAGGACCTCCGAGCGTTCAACTATCTTTATCAGAAGCTTGGATGGTAGCTGTGGCAAGTTCAGTTCAGTTACTCTTAGGTCAGATCCATCAACGCCATCGCCTTTGTCATTAGTACCCCACTCCTTCTTCTCCCCGCCCCTTCTTTGACAAGCCCTGAGACGCTGACACCTCACGAACCACTATCCAAAGATAGATTCTCGACTTTGCCACTTTGCGATTGCGCCCACCCGACGTTGTGGAAACACAAGAAACCCAGACTCAAGTAGTCCTGCTTCCTTTTCTCGACATAACCGCTTTCGTTCCAGACTTTTCGTCAGGAATCCATATCTCCAATTCGTTGGTTGCGCACCACATTTATCAACCCCCGCATCAGCATCGCTTTCAGCGGCATCTAGCGCCTAAAGGTAAGCGAACACAGCGCCGAAGATGACCCCTCGTTCCCCCATTCCATCTGGTTTCTTTGGTAGATTTCTATGCACTCACGGGGAAACACCAAACATTTGATTGTACCTGGGACTTAGAGGCCGAACTGCCAATTTGACTGGCCTTGAAACACCCCACCCTCTTATTCTGATCCAATCGCCAGTGGCTTTTGTCTTGTTTTCAAGTCACCAGGTACTTCCCTACTGAGGCGCCACGACGACCGACCCCTTTGGCTGAACGATGGACCAAATTCAAGTTGCATCCATCCTAATTGCCCAAGGTGCATGACGGAAGCAACACCCGAAAATCTTCCTTGTGGTCTTCTCCTGCACTGCACCCACAGCTGTATGCTGCAGTGCTTCATTTGACTTGCAGTCTTTTCCTTGTCTTTTGTCTTCTGACCCCGTTTTTGCCATTTTTTGTGCTTGGTTCGTAGCTGACAATACATACTTTGCAAAGTTAGACTGTGACTGTTAGTTCCAACAACCAACAAGTTAGCTCTTTGACGACATTTGACGAGTCGGTTGACCGTACTCCTCAATACGTTTTACGACCACTATAGACTGCATTCCAGCTTGGTACCATTGGTTGGCTCGCATTGCCTTGCTCGCTTGTCCCTTGACCTTTTTGTTTCGTGCTCCGAGTCTTTCACAACTCGTATTTCTTTGCTTCTTTTTTTTTCAACCGTCTCGATTGTTTCTTGTATATCCTAGCCATTTATTTGCTTGCACTATCATCTGCAGTTTTCCCAGTTGTGATCGTCTCTTCTTCGGTTACTTTGACAAGTACGCTCAAGCCGGACAGGAGCTGCATCTTAACACGAGTTTGCTCGACATCACCGTTGCCACGACCCGAAAACTACCGAACCCTAGAGTTTGACCAGGACCAAGCTGCCGCTTTTTGATTCGTCGTTATTTGCACTATTACTTGGTTGCAATATCTGTTGGATCACCTGTTCGACATTCGTTACTCTCTTTGGAAGCCTTTCTGGTACAGGCTACATACATCATCCGCCCTCCTCCGCACTTTGCTGTTGTACGGAAACAAGCACAGCTGCATTCATATTTGGCGTATCCTTTGAGTTGCGAGACTTTTCTCCGTTTCCTCATTTTGTACATGCATCCTTAACTGGGCTACCGCAATCATCTCGACATAGCCCCCAATCTACTCGAAACAAACGACCCGTCTTTCACGAAGATTGTTCAATCCATCGTCCAGTATATTTTATTTTATTTTCTTGCTCCGATTGCGAAAAAAAATAACACACAAGTCTATCCTTGTGCAACATTTTAGACCCCGCGCAGTACCGAGTGCTCGCCTCGACCATATTCACCCCCTCCTACCAAACTATTCTTTCGCTTGGTTGACTCGGCTCGCCACTCTCTTCGAATTCGACGCCACAATCACCCCCCAAGTCACCCTAGACTTGTAGTTCATATCACAAAGCTATGGATGGGAGACCTATGGGTGGTCCGCCCGGCGGGCCTTACCAGCAACAGGCTCCGCAACAAGATCTCCTGCTTGATCTAGAAAATGACCAACCAGCCTACAGCAATGCTCAACGATCGCCAATGAACGACGATGCCCTGATGCAGTCATACAACGCCAGTCATGAAGCACAAGCGCAGGCGCAGGCTTACACTCAAGCGCCGCCTCAGATACAGGTCCAGGGCCAGGATCGTCCATCGGAGTCTTACGACAACTTTGTGGGTGGCCGACCCCCCGTATATGCTTCATCAGACATGGGACAGAGTTCACCATCTGTGGCTCAACCATCACCCGGAAACAATCCTTATTACAATCACGATCGCGCAACTTCGAACGGTGGCCTAGGCGATTATCAACCGTATGCCGACGACGACGCTGCCTCTATGTATCGACAAGAGACCAACTCATACTACCATAACGGAGCACCCGACATCCAAGATCCACAAAACGAATCTCATAATCGCAATAGCGTTCTCACGATGGGGGGCGGTTTGGTAGGCAAAATGAAGAATGCGCTTGGTATGGGCGAGGGGTATTCGGAAATGGACCTACCGCTTACGACACCGCGAGGAACAGCACCCGGTGGCGGTACTGGGGCCGTGGCTCCAGCGCCAAAGAAGAAGGGGTTCGACATTGCCGCCATATTCAAACGCAACAAGGTTGATCCAGCGTCACTCGGTCCCCGAATCATTCATATCAACAACCCGCCAGCCAACGCCGAAAGCAAATATGTCGACAACCACGTGTCTACTGCGAAATACAATATTGCGACATTCCTCCCCAAGTTCTTGTATGAACAGTTCTCCAAGTTTGCCAACGTTTTCTTCTTGTTCACCGCCATTTTGCAACAAATTCCGAATCTTTCACCAACGAACAAATACACCACTATTGCGCCTTTAACGGTTGTGCTGATTGTATCCGGTGTCAAGGAGTTTGTTGAAGATTACCGGCGCAAATCTGCTGATAATGCGCTCAACAACTCCAGAACCAAGATTTTGCGCGGGTCTGAGTTTGTCGATAGCAAGTGGATCAATGTCGCAGTCGGAGATATCGTCCGTGTCGAGTCTGAAGAGTCTTTCCCGGCCGACTTAGTGTTATTGGCGTCTTCGGAACCGGAGGGTCTGTGTTACATTGAAACTGCCAATCTCGACGGTGAAACCAATCTCAAGATTAAGCAGGCACTGCCAGAAACGTCAACCATTGTCAGCCCACACGAGCTATCGCGCCTTGGTGGCCGGATCAAGTCCGAACAACCCAACAGTAGTCTGTACACGTACGAAGCCACCATCACCATGCAACAGGGAGGGTCAGAGAGGGAACTTTCTCTGAACCCCGAACAGCTACTACTCAGAGGCGCTACTCTCCGGAACACGCCGTGGATTCACGGTGTTGTCGTGTTTACTGGCCACGAGACCAAGCTTATGCGTAATGCGACGGCGGCTCCCATCAAGCGCACTAAGGTGGAGCGTCAGCTCAACGTTCTGGTTCTAGCTCTTATTGGTTTGCTCATGGTTCTCAGTGTGATTTGCACGGCTGGTGATTTGGTCCAACGCAAGATTATGGGCAGTGGCCTTGAATACCTTGACCTTGATTCGCTTGATAGTGCTAGCGACTACGTCACGGCGATTTTCAAGGATCTTGTCACATATTGGGTTCTGTTCTCTGCGTTGGTGCCCATTTCTTTGTTCGTTACGGTGGAGATGGTCAAGTTGTACCAAGGGTCTCTGATCAATGATGATCTCGATATGTACCACGACAAGACGGATACAGCAGCCAACTGCCGGACATCAAGTTTGGTTGAGGAGTTGGGAATGGTTGAGTTTGTCTTCTCCGACAAGACTGGTACACTTACTTGCAACATGATGGAGTTCCGCCAATGTACCATTGCTGGTATCCAATATGCTGATGAGGTCCCTGAGGATAGACGCGCTACGGTTGAGGATGGCGTCGAGGTTGGAATCCACGATTTTAACCAATTGCGTTCCAACCTGAACAACCACAGCAGCGCTCCTTTTATTGACCAGTTCCTCGCCCTGCTTGCTACTTGCCACACGGTTATTCCTGAGCGTGACGAGAAAAATACGATCAAGTATCAGGCTGCTTCCCCCGATGAAGGTGCTTTGGTTCAAGGTGCTGTCGATCTTGGTTACCGCTTCACTCACCGCAAGCCACGTTCAGTTATCATCGAAGCCCAGGGTAATGAACAAGAATATGAGCTACTGGCTGTCTGCGAGTTCAACTCCACCCGTAAGCGTATGTCCACTATTTACAGATGTCCCGATGGAAAGATTCGCGTGTACTGCAAGGGTGCCGATACCGTCATCCTTGAACGTCTGAACCAGTCCGTCAACCCGCACGTTGAAGCCACTTTACGTCACCTGGAAGAATATGCCACGGAAGGTCTTCGGACGCTTTGCTTGGCTGTACGTGAGGTCCCTGAGCAGGAATTTACGGAATGGATGAAGGTCTTTGAGGCTGCCATGAACACTGTTGGTGGTAACCGTTCTGATGAGCTCGACAAGGCTGCTGAGATTATCGAGAAGGAGTTCCTTTTGCTCGGTGCCACTGCGATTGAAGACAAGCTTCAGGATGGTGTGCCCGAGACTATTCACACTCTGCAAGAGGCTGGTATCAAGGTTTGGGTTTTGACTGGTGATCGTCAGGAAACTGCTATCAACATTGGTATGAGTTGCAAGTTACTATCTGAGGACATGATGTTACTTATCGTCAACGAGGAGACGGCACAGGCAACCAGGGACAACCTTGAGAAGAAGCTCCAGGCCATTCGCACACAGGGCGACGGCAACATTGAGTCAGAGGCTCTTGCTCTTATCATTGACGGAAAGTCTTTGACGTATGCACTGGAGGCGGATCTCGAGAAGACGTTCCTTGATCTTGCGATTATCTGCAAAGCTGTTGTCTGCTGCCGTGTATCTCCACTTCAAAAGGCGCTGGTCGTCAAGCTTGTTAAGCGGTATCAGAAGGAATCGATTCTGCTGGCTATTGGCGATGGTGCAAACGATGTTTCTATGATTCAGGCCGCCCACATTGGTGTTGGTATCAGTGGTATGGAAGGTCTGCAGGCGGCTCGCAGTGCTGATGTCGCTATTGCGCAGTTCCGGTTCTTGAAGAAACTCCTGCTGGTTCACGGAGCGTGGAGTTATCAGCGGGTGGCCAAGACCATTCTGTTTTCGTTCTACAAGAATATTGCCCTGTACATGACACAGTTTTGGGTAAGTTATTTCTGGTTGTCTTCTTGTCATGGTTACATTACTAACAAAATTCGCAATAGTTCACCTTCCGCAACGTTTTCTCTGGTCAGGTCATTTTCGAGTCATGGACATTGTCATTCTACAATGTCTTCTTCACCGTTCTTCCGCCATTAGCCATTGGTATCTGCGACCAGTTCATCTCGGCTCGTCTACTTGATCGTTACCCTCAGCTTTATGGTATGGGTCAACGCAACGATGCCTTTAAAATCAAGATTTTCTATCAGTGGATTGGTAATGCCATGTACCACTCACTTGTCTTGTATGTTTTTGCTGAGCTCGTTTGGTATGGCGATTTGATTCTTGCTGACGGCAAGATTGCTGGTCATTGGGTGTGGGGTACTGCTCTCTACGGCGCTGTTTTATTGACAGTTCTCGGGAAGGCGGCTTTGATCACCAACAACTGGACCAAGTACCACGTTCTGGCCATTCCTGGCTCCATGGCGTTTTGGTTCCTGTTCATTGCGGTGTACGGTACTTTGGCACCCAAGTTTGATATTTCGCCCGAATACCACGGCGTTATTCCTATTGTCTTTTCCAACCCAGTGTTTTGGCTTCAGATGGTGGGTATTTCTGCTTTGTGTCTTTTGCGTGACTTTGCTTGGAAGTTTGCCAAGAGAATGTACCGTCCGCAGGTCTACCACCACATTCAGGAGATCCAAAAGTATAACATCCAGGACTACCGTCCCAGGTACGTATCACATTCCGTGTTTTCCAAAGTGTTTGTCTGTCTTATTTACTAACCCCCACCTTCCAGAATGGAACAATTCCAAAAAGCCATCCGCAAGGTCCGTCAAGTCCAACGCATGCGCAAGCAGCGCGGTTACGCCTTCTCGCAAGCCGACGAATCGCAGACCCGCGTTATCCAAGCCTACGATACCACACAAATCCGTGGTCGCTACGGTGAAATGCCCGCGTCGACACAGCGCCGATAGACGACTCTGTAAACAACAGACGACGAAACGGAGGTGGCTGGACATTTATGATTGTCGTTTTTTTTCTTGCTTGATGTTGTTGACTTGTTCTGTTTGATCATTTTTCCTTGCTTAGTTTTTTTTGCTTGGGTGTGCATGATGCGCCATGACAATGATGACAATTATGATTTTGGGCAATGTAGTTGGTGTTGATCTCTTTTATTTTTGACGGCGACGGGAAGTTGTGTATATGGACGATTGTATAGATGTTATTTTTCTTTCTCTCTTTTCTTCTTCTTCATTTTTTATTGCACATTATTATTTGTCATGACAGGGTATGTACGTACATAGAAAGAAAATGGATTAGTTTGTCATCATAAAATATCACCAGAAAAGATACCATCTAAAAATGCGGACATATGGAAATGAAGGTAGTCAAGAACACCGACAACCAACAGGAGTTACGTTTTAAAAAGGGAAAGAGACAGTGTTTATGAAGAAAACAAGCAAGCAATCAAGCAACAGCAAAAGACAATCAAGGTCCTACAAAACAGGAAGGAATACGCCATAAAACTCCATGAGAAAGAAAGAAAAAAAAAGCAAAACAAGCAAACGGCAAAAAGGAAAAACATTAATGAATCCCAATAAACCCGACCAACCAGCCAACCAAAAACCAAGCCGTGAGAGAGAGAGAAAGAAGAAAAAAAAACCAGACAAGACAACTACAAGACAAGAAAAGAAAAATCAAGAAAACTATGAAGAGACCAAAGTAGGCAGGCCGTCATGCAGGCGATTGCCATACAATAAGACTAAAAGGGGCAAGGCATAATGGACAGGCCCCAACCAATGTAGAAACATGTAAATGACCATTTAAAATGTCTACTTTATGGCTGACCTATATTGTCCACCAAACACTTTGGCCCCTAGAATGCTCATGATACATGAACAAGATGATGGGTGAACCTAACCTAAAGGGTATCTCTAAACCCTACTTTGACTCAAACACCACCACCCATGAGGGCAGCAAGGTCATCCAACTCCAAAAGCTGCTTCTCGAAAGCACTGCACAGTTCACTGGCAGTCATGTCAAGGTTGCTAGCCTGGGGAGCAACTGGAACCTCCTCCTTGGTCTCGACAGCAGGAGTAGATTGCTTGTTGTCAGCAGAGGCGTTAGGAGAAGAGCCACGGCCAGGAGTTGGGACACCGCTAGCGCCACCGTTGATCGTGGCGATGCCACCAGTCCGGCGCATGGGCGGCTCACTATCGCCGCGAGCATTGTCCGAAGTGACAGCCTGGCTCTGATCGTAGTCCATAGCATCAGGGTTGGTATCCGCGTTTGAAGCGTCATCCTTGATCGAGGGAGAAGCACGCTGCATGTGGGGAACGGTAAGGTTGTTGGACCCACCGGTAGCCGAAGAGGCACGGAGAGCAGATGCGGCGGCGTCGTTGTTGAGGACGCGCTGCATGACAGCCAGGTGGCGAGACCACGAACCAATCAAAGGCCAAATATCAAGGCTAGTGTCCAACAAGTGAAGACCGTCTTTAACGATAGTGGCGGCGGTCTCGACAGCACTGGGAGGAGTGAGGCCCTTGAGAGAGAGGTAGGCCACCGTGGAACTAGCAGTGAAGGTGGCAAAGAGCATAAAGATAGGGAAGTTAAGAAGAGAGTCCTTATCGGCACTCAGCTCCAGCGCACCCAACATTGACGTGATGGTGTGGCAAGATGTCATCAAACGATCAATAATCTCATGGCACTGGGGGCTGTTACGCCAGCCCTCGGCACCAACAGAGACGAACTGCAACAGGCGGCGCCGGTGAATGAAAATCGTGGCACAGTGGAGAATGCAGTGAATCATGGCGTAAGTGGTGCCAGAACCCATGGTCACGTGAAGGCTGATCTGACCAGGCTTGTCGGCATATTGCATGGGGAGGGCATCGCGCAGACGCTCGATATCAGACATCTGGCTAAAGAACTCCTTCTCATCAAAGTTCGCCACGCTGGAAAGAGTGAGGGCATGAACCACATTACGCCAGATCCGCGTGGCAAGAACAATGTGGCCGAACTCACCAATGTCAGCCAGAGAAGCACCGGCGGGCATGCCCACAGGGGCCTCCAGGGTCACGGTGCGGACATACACAGCATTGCCAAAGGCAAAGTTGACGTCAGTGCATGGCAGAGACACGCCGGTGATATCAGCGGCGGAAAGGGCAGGGTAGCGCCCGGGAGTGCTGGACAAGATGCAATCCAGCACGTAAACGAGCCAAAGGGTGCGGCGGAAAGACTCCTCGCGAATAAACCGATCAGCGTCGGGGTGCTGCTGGTGGCCGTTCAAAATACGGTACATCTGCAGCATGCGCGCAGCCTGGCCAAGGTAAATGTAGGCACGGACAGCGTTACGAGAGCCCCACTCGTGAATGACAACCAAACAAAGGGCTTGGATATCAGCCAGAGAAGGAGAGTCCATGGTCTCATTGATGCGGAGAACCGACTTCTGTGCAAAGTGCTCCGCGGCGCCAGTAGCGCCGAGAGAGCCACCATAGCGACGGATAAGGTTCGCAGAGGACCTAGAATGTGTTAGAGGGAGGTCGGTGATAACTGGTTGGGGTGGTAGCCACCACCATTCTCATGGCTGCCGCACCAAGACAGTGAACCAACTGGTGGAGATGACATGAAATACCGGTGAAACTACCCGCCCCAGAAAAGACTGAATAAACTTACCGAGCAGCGACGGCCATCATACCGTAAGCTACGGACAAGTCCGTGCTGAAGTTCTTGATCTGTGACACAAATGTTGGCTTGTGGAAAGCAATGCTCGCAGGGAACGACTTGCTGACCACACGCTCGCATTCAGCAGCAAACTCGGGGCCGAGCCTAGAAATTTCATGTTAGTAATGCTGTAATACGGTACATTTCTTGGTGCAATTGATCCGGTAGACTATATTGCCGACAGCGACTCATGCTCAATGTAGCTAATCAAACTATGAGCCGATCTGATGAAGCAGGGATGGCAAGGACGGGGGGTAGCTGAGCTGATGATGGCAATGAAGCAAAGACACCGTCATAACGCGCCCGGACTTTCTTCACCGTTATTGCACTATTCGCTCGTTTGAATCGCTGTCGGATGCGGACTAGCTCTGAAAGGTCCCTTTCGCCATTCCGCCTCGTCATCTCGGGCCGCACAGAGACAAGTCCGACGATTCAAAACACAGGGGGTGTTCCCCAAAACGGACATGCCGGTCTCCCGACCATTTTGTGGCACACAACAAAGCTAGAGCGCTGGCCCGCAATGTCACAGCCCCCCCCCCCCNGGCTGCCAAATGATTCCATTTCGCCACCATAGTCCTGCTCCACTCCGGCTAGTCGCACTAGCTCAGCCGCCCCGGTCGCCGTGTCCGTAAATCCTTCCGCCCGTACTGAAGCTGCACCCGAATGCGCCTTCTGCAATACGGGCTCGGTCAGCTGCATGACACGTCCGACGGCGTTCACCAGCCAGTCCCGACGCCCCGCTGACAATAGCCACCCACGGCATGGTGCCAAACAGGCCTGTGCCTAAACAGGGCAAAAGGTGGCGGGGAGAGTGGAATGGGAAAGCGGCAAACAGGCGAGACGGGGGGATTAAAAAAAGCAAGCAAAAAAATAAACGAAAAAAAGGGAAAATGCGAGAGGCAAAAAAACGAGGCCCACCGGACCACCCGGTAGTTCCCCCAGGCTAAGATATGCCCAATGCGACAAGGCCCAACGTGAGGGATTGGAGTCGAACGGCGGCGCTCCGAAAAAAGGATCGGTGGAGCAGCGAGCCTGTTCTCGGCAGAGACAGGCCAAAAGTAACCAAGGTGGAGTCGAATAGTGGATATTGCAAAGACCGGGGCGACGGACGGGACAAGGATCAGAGGCCAGCGAGCCACCAAGAGACTACGCCACTACCAAGCGGCAGGCCCAGGCCTAGAGAAAAGCGTCCAGGACAACCCTGGGAACCACTCGGCGGCCAAAGGCTTCCGAGAGTACAGTAGCCCGGGCGCCCAACTAGGCTAAGTAATACGCCAATTCAGCGTTTCAGCGCGCTACCAAAAACAGCCAACAATAACGGGCTGAGGCTGGCGGCGCGGACACTCTCGGAGGTCGGGTGTGTTTTTGTGGGACCATTGAAAACGTTGCGAGACGGAGAAAGCAATAATGAAGTGGGCAGAAGAAGGGGAAAAGTCGAGTCGTATGTATAGTCTAAAATCAAGTGCAAAAAGTGGAATTGTAACTTACTTGTCGGCCTGAGGGCCAGCACGGGCAGCATGCGCCGAGACACGGTCACTCGCCGAAGCGGGAGCAGACTCACGCGCCGGCCGGTTTACTGTGCGAGTGGGGGTTTGTCCATGAACGTGGGCATGGGCGTCATTGGGCAAGAAGCATTCGTGCATGCCCTTGGCGCAGTTTCTGCAAGGCGCGCGGCCATTCTCGTAGACGCAGCGCGTCTTACCCTTCCGGCAGCGCACACAGGCACCACCAGCTCTGAGGGCGGTTTGGCGATTTGGGGCCGACATTATTTGGTGAGAAAGTAGTTATGAAGTTGAAGTTGTTTTGGCGAGGAAGATAGTCGTGACAAGAAGCCGTGACGCGAAGGTGCAATGATCGGATGAGTACTGAATTCGGATTCGGTATGGAAGAGAATCGAGATGCGTATGCGGTAGATGAGAGATTCCAGGCTGGGAACAGTGTTAGAAAAAAAAGGCGGCAATAAGAGTCGTCGATCTTTATTCGGTAATAACACAAATGAAAGCGTGTAGATGGCCGACAATGTGAAGAAGAAGGAAGCAAAGAAGTCCAAAAGCGAGGTCAAGAGACGTGAAGCGAGTAAGTGGTTATTTGCTGCATAGAGCAATAATACACACGATGCTTACACACAAGTGATGTCAAGCCCAAAGACAATAAAGAGCAAAAAAGTCGAAAGAAAAAAAGAAACCAGAAATCAAGACACAGAAAAGTGCGGAAGAGTTGAAATAAGGAGAAAATAAAGGGGGGCAAGGAAAGGAGAAGAGAAAGAGGTGGGAAGAAAAATTGTGGAGGCCGGAGGCAGCACTGAATATTTTGCCCTTCAAGCCCGGATGCCCGGTGGCCGAGGTCAGGTGCCGGCACCAAGCCAGAAATGGATTTGGACAGGCTTGTAGGGTTGGACTTTGGCCCATCTACGAAAAAACCCCGTACCAGCCTGGGGTGGAAAAGGTTGGGCCCGGCGTCTCCCTCTGACGCAAGCACTGACTTCTGTGGGGGTGGTGCCCCGTTTTCCTGGCTTGTCCGCATTTATTTGTTTTTTTCTCCGGCCTTTTTTGTTTTCTTTTTCTGCTGACTATGGCCGGCCATTTGCACTCGCATTACTCTTGTGTTGCCGGTTTGTGCAGCAACGAAAAGGGAAAAAGGAAGCCTCGACTTCGAAGCCGCCCGTCCTCCCGTGTGCCTATACTGACTGCGCTGTGCAGCCTCGGACTCTTCACTAGAAAATTCCTCTGAAAAGAGCAGGCGGCTTCCGATAGTGAGCCGAAAAGAAAACGGCCGCTCCGACGCCAACGAACGCTGCAAGAGCAGCCCGTAAAACCCGCTAGTTGCAAAGTGGCACAATGGAAGGACCATTTCTAGGTCCCCAGAAAGGGAAACCCGGGAACCAAGTGCGTACAACAGGGGTTTGAGAGGCGGGATGGGGTGATGCTGCTGAGGGGCTAATTTCGATTTACCCACAAGGCTCCGGGCGGGTGGCCGGCGCTTCTAGAGGGACGTGTATTTGCTGGTGGCTGCTAAAGCCATTATACAAAACAATTCTTCCGAATTGGTCGAGCTTCGTTCAATCAGATTTCCAGGGGTCGTGGAATGATTTTGGTGGAGAGAGGCGGAAGCCAGCGGCACGGTCAACCACATTGAAATGCTCGAATTTGTTCCTTTTTGTTCCTACTGTTGTTCGGATGGACTTACTTTTAGAGCCGGGCAATACGGCGTTGAAATGGATGGCAAGGAATGTGTGCTGTCAAAGGGCTGCAGCCACGCAAATGAACCCAGGACACTAGCAATGTAACAGAACAAAGCAGACACGGTTCGGACGGCCGACTATGCAGCGTGTCGGCTTACACGAAAGCCGGTACACGAGATGACGAGGGGTGCTTGAGAGTTCGACGGGGGCGTGTTAGGAGTCGCGCAAATAATGATAGATTCTCGAACTGTAAAAGGCGTATGGATGTACAACAGTGTTGCGAGCGAGTTAACGAGGAACCCAGCAAGCGGGCGGGCGCAAAGAAAAAAAACGGGGCGTGGGTCTTTGTCAATGGACCGTTAGGCGGGATTGGAGATGACGGACGATCGGGGGTGTGCCAAGGAGGGAGTCGGGCGATGATCGTTTAGTGGCGACTTTGGATTTAGTCGGATTGTGGAAAGTGAAGAAACAGCAGACAAGAAGTCCACGATGCCGAAATTCACGAGAGGAAGAACTACAGAAGAAAAGAGAGCAAAACTCAACGGCAATAGGAAGCCGCAGACCCCTCAGTTTTACGCACACAACTACTCAATATAATTCATCATCAGGCTCCAAAACGGCTAATTAGACGACGGTGCCTGCCGTGTTTTTTTAACAGTCTCCTTTGCATGGCTCAGAATAATTGTCTTTAGACGTTGCCAATTTCGATGCAAGCCGGATTCTCCGCTTAGAAACCTACCAGTGACAACGCGTGAATACTACAAACGGACCTCCGCCCCACTTTTTCTCTCCCCATCTACCATAATTCACGAACAAGACGGCCGGGCGCGGACCCGCAAACCCTGTGTTGGTTTCCACCTCTTACACTACTGACTCAAGTGCGAATAAAAGCGGAATTTTGTTTGCCCACTACATGTCGCATATATATATGTATAAATGCCGGAGCGGACGGGCAGACGTACACGCTGAGGCTCCTCACGCAAGCCTAGCCTTAAGCCAGCAGCCTTTTGAGACGGGCCAAGTCGGAAGGGGGGACTACGTGGGCTTTTTGTCTGTGATGGGCAGTCGGTGCCGGCGCCGCCCTGTGCCAGTTTGTTGTCGGGGCCAGGGGGCTGCGTGTGGCACGGGCGGGTGTCTTTCAGTGGTGGCTTATAGTGGGTTTGAGGTCTCTAATATGGTTGACTAGGGTGTGTTTACAGCGGTTACAGGGGCTTTGATGCGTTTTTTTGTGGTTTTTTTTGTTGCCTTTTTTTGTTGTTTTCTGCCCCCACGGAGAACGGGCGACAAAGAGAGGCCCACGGCAACGGCATAACGGCCAAGCTAAAGCCTGGAGCCGGGTCGGACGCAAGCTATAGTCACGAGCCAATAAGGCTCTTCAGGCCACTAATTTCCGTTTCCCGTATTCAGTGTATGGTCCGAGGCCGCCACAGTCAGCAGTCATTGTCGTCATCGTCATGACACTGCCATGAAATCACGGTACTTGTTCCCCAAAAGAAAAAGTTAAGTCTATAAAGCCCGAAAATCCCCTTCTGCACCCCCAAATCTGATCCCGACCTCCCGTGTTCGGTGTGTCTCCGCCCAAGCCCAGCGATCATCCGCGCCAAACCCCGGTCAGACTCTTGCATCCCCTGAGTCCGATCGACACCAGGAAATCCGACATCGCCAAAAAAACCAATACTCGAAAGAAAAAAAAATGACCGTCCTCGTGTCTTTTTTTATGGTCAGTACTTTTGGTGCTGGTTATCTTGGTTGGCTATCCGTCCATTCCTTGGCCTATCTCTTGTAAAATCGGCGATGACGTTTCCGTATCGAACTGCCCAATATGGCCCGGCCACGGGCTTAGCTAGAAACAAGGCAGCCAACGCCCCACTTTTCATTCACGTAACCATCATCACGCGGGATCAAATTTTACGGGGCGTCAGCCTCGGCAAAGTTGGCTTTATCGGAACAGCCACCATGTGCATATTCCGGGGGGATATTAAGGGTTTGAATTTCGGAAGCTATCACGATGATTGTAGTTTCTGATTTCCCACATATTTGGTCCATCCTTTTTTAAAGGACCAATGACTTGAATAAGCCCCGGAACGAGTATACTAAGGAACAAAAGACAAAACAAAAGCCATGTCCGCCAAGATTGTGCCTCATGTCGGCAAACCCCACGGTCCCCGGTCTAGTCGCCGAAAAGGTGGTCGGAGGGGAAAGACAACCTCGTTGGCTACTTCTTACCCATCATGTGAATCCGACGTCGTTTGACACACAAGCAGTCATAAAAAAAATGAAAGGCATGCAATAATTATAGAAAATGGAAAGAAATCAAAATGCAAGCCCTCTACCCGGTCCAAACCGGTCCCAAACGAACAAACAGTCGCAGAAAACACTCACTCAGGCTGACGTGAGGAATGGCTTGGTGAAAAGAACCGTCGCCCTTGCTTTCGGTGTCTCAAGGAGAATTCCACAAAGGAAAGCCGCGTCCGCGTCACTTGTGCCGTGGCTGCCGACACGAGAGCGGCCTGCCACCTTTGAATGTATATGAGTACACACATACAATACGTTGAAGTATAGTGTTGTATGTACAGACCTGCATACATACATACATGATAATTGATTATCCACGGAAGCCCCGCCGCCGCAGTGTCATACCACTGATGTAGCCATCCCTCCAGCCAGTAAATCAACCAGACGCAACAAAAAAAACTCAAATCCCCATTCAGAACCCGACACTCCCCCGCCGATATTTCATGCAACACTACACGGCCGGGCCTCGTCCAAAAGTAGGCATTCAACCCCACAGTGCACCGTGCCCAGTCCGGCCAATGCCAGCTACGGAAGACATCATAACTACCCACTGTATCAACGACCGTATCGCCTATGACCTATGTATGTATGTATGTACATATGTACTCGTCTCTAGCTCTTTCTCTCGGAGCACAAACCAAGTCATCCGCCGGACCTCCAGCGCCAATGGCCCCCCTCTTTCCCCACTTTAGCTACGCACATTCACGCCAACACTGATAATGACCAGTGACCAAGGAACAGCTCACCTCCGGTTATGTCATCCACAATGGCCTTTTCCCAAGCCACCATATCCGCGCATCCTCTTTTCTTTTCCTTCTTCGGTAAGCCTGAAAAATCGCCTCATCTCGGCCTGCCCCCTTCCTCTCATCCCTTGTTCCACCTAAACTCCACCAAATCAGTCAGCCCGGTCCGTTTATCTAGATATAGTAGAATACTGCTCATTTTTAAGTGTAATAATGTGATAAAAATCACCTGTCCGGATATGGTCCAACATGTAGCCTATTTAGGCATGAGATGTATTGACCTGCAGACGGGTTCTTCCAGCTTCTGGATGATCAGCTGTTTAGGAATTGCATACCGTTGTACTGAATTTTAGGTCAAAATGGGGAGGATATCAATCAGGAACGTAGCCGCTAAATGTGACGTGAAGATTGGTCATTGATAGGGTTAGTGGAATATAACCCTTGTGATACAATGATTGACATCACCCGAGATGGTCGTGACTTCATCGTGCAGGGAGATATATCAACTGATGGGTTGTTTTTGTTGATCAAAAGTCAACAAACAAGAAACAAGTTAGTGACATTTACAACTCCAACTTAGAGCCCAGTAGCATATGCTTTTATATGTATACCGCCAAGTGACATCAGTATGCATCTAGAGCTCCTGACATAGAGCCTCAAAAATGTAGTCATCAAGGTGATTTCGTTGGAAAAGAGTATCTATATACGAAGTGAAGAAACACATGCTTGTCTATAATAGGAAAGAGTCAACAACATATCTTATTACATTCAAACGTTGCCCCATCGAGTAAAGTGGTAATACTGTTCATCTTCCACGAGTGCTAGTCTACAAGCTCATCGACTACCATATACGCTTGTAGGATAGCCAATGGGTGAACTTCCAGATATATAAAAAACCAGGAACTACCTGATAGTTTAACTCCAATGTAAGCAATGGTATAATACCATCTACCTCCAAAGCTTATTAGTTTGTAAGCCCACCAACCATCGTGTGCACGCCCAACAAATGCCATGGATGAAGGCCTAGAGACTCGAACAAACAGGAACTAAGCTACAAATCTGACAGTTCAGTTTCACATAATGAATGTCATAATCATGCTCATCTTCCACTTAAGTCATCTTACAAGCTCACCAACAGTAGTGTCCGCTTATCTCGAAGACCATATACACATGACCTCCCAAAGCTATAGACAAATAGGAACCACACAGTCAATCTGACAGATTACTTCCACGTTTGATAAGCACGGAATCTTACAAGATAGCTATACTCGACGAGATATCCCAAAGCCATTCGATACATAAGCTCTCTTATAGTTTCAAACCCAAGACCCAAGTACCCATTATAAGCACCTATAGTCCTACAACACAACATGTGCAAGGTATGAACGTACCCCACAATCAACCCACCAGTCTAAAATGAAAACACGCATCCCAAGAACAAAAGTCATCGCCCTAAACCAAACCCCACCATATTCGCGATGTCTCTAATATCTCAATCCCATCAAGCAATGACGTCTTAACTACACAAACGCCACATCACAATAACACCATATATACAAAACAACCGCCACAGTAGATTCCATGCAACGCCCCAAGTAATCCACCAATCAACCTTCTAGAACCTCGTTCCACAAGCCAAGATGTAAAAATAGAAGTCCTTAATAAACCCACAACAGAACCAACCCGAAACCTTGTCACGTATAAACGTACATCTATATATACCGCCATGACCTTTATATGTATGTACAAATATACACAGCCCTCCAGTTTCACAAGTCACGACATCGCCCACAAAGAAACACAAAAACAGAAGCCAGAAAATATATCTATCCAATCAAGTCTCAAGACAAGACATCATATATTACACCACACCATCAACATCATAAGAAAGCAGACATCTCAAAACACAATGAAATGTCCACACCCAAAGCCAATCCAAGTCATGGCACCAAAAAACGCACAAAAAANCTCCAAAGCTTATTAGTTTATAAGCCCACCAACCATCGTGTGCACGCCCCACAAATGCCGTGGATGAAGGCCTAGAGACTCGAACAAACAGGAACTAAGCTACAAATCTGACAGTTCAGTTCCACATAATGGATATCATAATCATACTTATCTTTCACTTATGTCATCTTATAGGCCCGCCAACTGCAGTGTCCGCTTATCTCGAAGACCATGTACACATGACCTCCCAAAGCTATAGACAAACAGGAATCACACAGCCAGTCTGACAGATTACTTCCACGTTTGATAAGCACGGAGTCTTACTAGATAACTATACTCGACGAGGTATATCCCAAAGCTGTTTGATACATAAGCTCCCATAGAGTTTCAAACCCCAAGACCCAAGTACCCCGTGATAAGCACCTATAGTCGTACATCACAACATGCGCAAGTCATGAACGTACCCCACAACCAACCCACCAGTCTAAAGATGACAACACACACGTCACGAACAAGACTCATNAAAAAATAGACAAACCCCCCAAAAGATACCCAGAAACCAATCCAACGTCATCATCTCTATCAACACCAGAAAGAACCAATAAAAATGGTTACATACAAGAACACTTAAACGCCCGCAAACCAATACCCGTTAAGAAGAAAACGCCGCATTTTTCATGGTCAGAGAAATATGTAATAGGCAAACAAATACCCAGAAAAGAAATACGAGTAAGAAAGAAGAAAACAAAAAGATATGACAAACTTTGATGCCATTACAGCCAAATAGAATAAGACGGGGTTACCCGTATCCATCGACGACTGTACAGCCTTCGATGAATCGCCATTCGATGAACCATGAAGAATAGAAGAAGAAAAGAAAAAACCCAAAATAATGAAAAAAAGATATATACCCGAAACAGAATGGTACATCGAACAGGAGAAGCAGACAGCATATGTTTCCTTGACAATGCGGCAAAGACACAACCAAGAGCCATGCTTAGGCGCAAGTAAAAGCCGACCGCAACGTCTTATCTCGTCTGTGCAGTGTCATTGTGGAATGTAACTACACAACGACGCGCATGCGCCAAGCGGCAGAAAACCACATTGAGAAAAGACAAGTCGAGGGTTGTCAAGCTCCGACATGCCAGTTGGAAATCACCAAAACTGATACATGTCCCAATCAGGCGTCTTTCTATCGGCTCGTATAGAGAGAAAGAGGCAAACGTGAAGAAAAAAACTTAGTTGTTGTGGTTGTCGCCCCAAATCGAAGCACCCAATGGCTTACTGACACCGAAACCAACAGCAACAGCGATACCGATAACGAGGATACCAATCATGACCTTGGCGACAATGCGCTGGCGCTTACTAAGGCCGGCAAGCGGGATACAAGTGCGTTGCTTCTTGGCATCCTTTGCCTTGCGCTTCCAGTGGTCTTGACCGGGCCACATTTGACAATCCGTGTTGTTCTGAAGAGTCAAAGACTTTCTCAAGTTGCTGCACTTGGTACTTGGTTGCTTTGGAGTGGGCAGACCAGACTCAAGATCTTGTTCGAATGAGGTACCGTCGATAGGAGAGCGCATGTTGGAGACACTGACTTCATGAACATCGAGGTTCTTTTCCTCTCCGTTCAATGTGGAATCAGTGCTGACGTCAGTGGCAGTCGTCCTCGTATGGTTGAGTGGTGCGGCGGTTTCGAAGCGGGCGTTGACGTCGGTTGAAGGGGCCATGGCAGCCGCCTGAGGAGCAGTGATATTCGTCATTTTATGCGTCTGTTGTGATATGATATTGGCGAAAGATGGAAGAAAGTTATGTAAGAAAGGGTGAAACTATGTATCTTGTCGTTGATTGTAAATGGGCGAATGCGAGCGAGATGGGCGTAAAGTTGGCGACGAATCTAAGAGTAGAAGAGAAGAAAATGCTTCTTTATATGAAAACCAAACGTCGTAAGAGTCGATAAGGGACAACAAGTTTTTGAATATCAGCGTATGGACGGAAGAAACGATGCAAACGCACAAACGTGTGTCGACAAGAAAATAATGTCAGAATGATAAAGAGTGAATGTGTAAGGTAAGTGGGATGTTGAAAAGAATGGCAACGAATCCCAAGAAAAAAAAATGGCGATGTAAGACACTGCGTCAGGTGTTGATAGCGAACAACTCCAAAGGCCTATGATGGATACTCCCAAGTTGAGATATGGAACAAAAGACTAAAGTCGGCAATACCAGAAAAAAGCGGGCACTAGTTCACTTAAAAAGGAATAGGAACAGATGAGGAAGGAAGGATGGATGAGCCAGTCAGCTACATGAACAAGTTACCAACTCGAAACGTGGACTGGTGCTTGAGCTTGGGCGCACTTTCCAATTTTCCAGTTCTTTTTTTTCTTGTTCTGTCTTTTCTCCTGGCTCTTGCTCCTACACTTTGTAGTGTGAAGAACAAAAAAAGGAAGGGGGTGTGCGTGTAACGGGTTGTACGAATTCGAACAGCAATTGGTTTGCTTTCTTCCTCTTGGTAGGGAGATGAAAATGATGTGCCTAAAGTCAGGGAAGAAATGATGAAGCTTCAGGATTGAATCGAGTTGAACACGGACGACTTGCCTCAAGGGAGAGAGGTCTTTTTTGGCTGGTTTTAGGGGTGGGTAGGTGCCTTTTGTGAGGGGAAAGACAAACGTTGATCAAGCAAGTTTGTGTTAATGGTTGTTGGTTGAGACTTGTTCTCTCTCTGCGAGGGCCCGAATTTGATTTTTGGCTTGTGGCGTCTGACACGTAGAGAAAAGTCTATGGAATGCGACAGCCCTTGTGGGAAGAAAAAANGAACACGGACGACTTGCCTCAAGGGAGAGAGGTCTTTTTTGGCTGGTTTTAGGGGTGGGTAGGTGCCTTTTGTGAGGGGAAAGACAAACGTTGATCAAGCAAGTTTGTGTTAATGGTTGTTGGTTGAGACTTGTTCTCTCTCTGCGAGGGCCCGAATTTGATTTTGGCTTGTGGCGTCTGACACGTAGAGAAAAGTCTATGGAATGCGACAGCCCTTGTGGGAAGAAAAAAACGGTAAGATCGGCTTAATATTGAGATGAGGGCGTGACGTTTTCAGACTGTTTTCAGAGGACTTGCAATATATCCAATGGCCTTGTCTTGGGTGGGTTCTAGTTTGCGGATTCTTTACGAACCCAGTGACAGATAGTTGTGATCACCGGCGTGCAATTGCAAGTAAAATTGAGACTATGGAGTCGAATGCAACATGCGACTTATCTCCAGGGGGCCAATGTGGTTTGTAGGCGAAGGATTGTAGACGTCGTGGTGGGTCGACAAAGCAGGGGATGGTATGTACAAGTCTATTGCTTTGGTAAAAGGATGTTAATGCTAGTTCACAGGGATGTGACTGACGATACAGACGCCATTCAGGTCGAATCGTTAGGTAAAGCGGCGGCGAGAAGTGGCCAGTGCTAGACAAGCGCGCAAGACCCACAGGCCCACGCTACGGTTTATGGCGATGAAAAGAGTCGGGGAAGGAAATATTGAAAGAATAGAAGGAGTAAGGAGAAAAGAAGGATTGACTGACCGTTTGATTGAGTGATTAAAGACCAGGTCGAGAATAGTATTGTAAATTGTGGCTGTTAAGATGAATGATGATTGTACTAAAAGTCGAGTCTGCATAAATGAACGTCAAAAAACGGCATTAAAGTTAGTTAAGTTCTCAATGTTTCAGATACTGGCTGCGGCCTTTTCTATTCCAATAAAAGAGAGAAGTACAAACGTCAATGAACTTGGCTTCTAGGCCAAGAAAACAAGAGCCCATGCGCCAAAGCTGCAGCAAGGCCTCCCGCAGCTAGAGAACACAAGAAACCAACCAAAAAGAATCCACTGGATGATTTTGTAGGTAGGTTTGTGGGTAACTAGCTACCAAAGCTTTTCTGTATGTACGTGGAACCAACGGGTGAAACCAGCTCAAGTTTGCGTGGGCCAGGCGACAAGTGACAAAAAGACGATGAGATGAAAGTTGACAAAGTAGTCCAAAGCAAGACTACAAAAACGGTAAGCCGGAGGTGGTTTGGCCGCCGTATCGTAACAGGGTCGTATAACGCCATTGACGATTCCTTGGACTTGTCTTGAGACTATATGGGATGTGGCTGGATGGTCGAGATGTAGGCTAGCCCGTTGGTGGAACAGACTTGGATGGGAGTGTCCGAGATACCTAGGAACCGCACGAGACCACGAGAGAACGAGACAAAGACTTACAGGCGTGTATGCGTGTGCTGTTTGAACATACAATACAAGACAAGGAATGTGATGTTGTATATATGGTAGCGTAGAAGTATCGGATGGTAACCGGAAGGTTAATATCTGGTGATGTGGGGTTTTCGGCAAGACGGGAGTTTGTGGGTCGCTTTATTGTACATACTAAGAAGCGATGACCTTACAGATCGACAAGATCCAGTTGAAGGCTAGACTGGGCAAGACAAGACAATTTGTATGTACATACACATGTATGTAGTACCCTGATGCATCACAAGATGGCAATTTTTGAGAGACTTTGACAAAAAAGCGTGATTTGATTTTCTCCAAGATAAAATGATCAACGTAGTAGTGGTAGTAGTAAATAGAAGTTCGTGATGTTCAACATAATCCGTCCCAGCAATCACACAATACAGAAAGTCGCCAAATTTCACAAAAATTCAATTCATTGTCTAGAAAAGGAAGTCTACCTTCCCAGACAGGCAAGTGCACAACCAT